>OZ010688.1:15712489-15782505 GCA_963932265.1 Thymelicus lineola
ATCAAATCATAATTATTAGGCATAAATATACATATATGACGTTCAATAATTGGTAAAAATATCTTAGTGGGTAGTTTCTTTTTTATCCACTCGCCGCGGTGTTACATTTGAGATTTTTGGTTGTGAATGTTTCGTAAACTGTTTTGACTACATTTATGAAGTTATTTATCACGTCTCGAGTGATTTGATTGAAATAATTACTTTTTAACAAAAAAATTAAACCAACGAAAAAAACTCAGAAGCGAAAAATCAAATAAACCATTTCGTATTATAAATTATGATCCTAAATAAACAGTAAATAAATAATTTTGAGACCATGCCAAACAGACAACATTTATTACATGGAGCGTAAAATAAGGGAGCACACGACAGCAGCACACGGCAGCAGCAGCGCGGCGCACATCTTTTCACAGTTTATTTTTTCATCAAAATTATTTATTTACTGTTAATTTAGGATCTTAATTTATAATACTAAATGGTATATTTTAGTAAATTTTTTCGCTGGGTATATTTTTTGTTAAAAAGTAATATTTTTTTTAAATTTTTAGTTGTTATAAAAAATTTTAATCTTTATACATATATAAATCAATTGCTGTTCGTTTGTCTCGCTAAAACTCGGAAATGACTTGACCGATTGGCTAATTTTGATCTTGAAATATTTGTGGGACTTCAGGGAATGTTTAAACGGTGAGAAACATAAATAATAAGTAATGGAATTACTAAAAACGACAATTTAATTTTCCAATACATGTACAAAATACATAAATGTTCCTAGCTGTGAAACATTGATGCGTTTTGTCAAATTGTCATTTGGTCGTCAAATATTTATAGGTGCGTTCAGAAATTTGTCTGTTTCATAGCTGTAGTACGAGTATAAGGTTCTATCTCTTTGAAACTTAAGGACCATAATTATTATATAACTTTCTAATGTAACCTTAGCAACATATCTTACTTTTTTATTTTATAACTGGCAGCCGAGGGAGAGGGACAGGGGAGGGAGAGGGGGAGTTGTTAGGTGGTCCAAAGTTTGCCGGGTCAGCTAGTTTTAATTATAAATATTGGGGGTAATTTCCAATATGTATCTTGTAACTGACTGTATAAGTAATGGGTGGTAGATTCAGTTACCACGTAAAAAAGTAGTAGATGAAATATCAATCATCCCCTATTTTTATACCTTTAGGGGTAAAATTTTGTTTCCAAATTTTAATGAGAATAACTTCAAGGTATTAATACACTACCTATCCAATAAAAAAAAGAATCGTCGAAATCAGATCTTCCAGTACAAAATTATTGGGGTAACGGGTAAAAATTCCGTGGGTGAACAATCAATTATCCCCTATTTTCGTACCTTAGGGTAGGAATAAAAATTTTCAAAAAAAAAAACAGCAATTTCAAGACATATCCCATCCATTAAAAAAAGAATCATCAGAATCGGACCACTCTGTGCCGATTGCTGCGTCATCATACATTAAAAAAATATACGTGTCGAATTGAGATCCTCCTCCTTTCTTTTCGTTGGTTAATAAAAAAATCAAAAACAAACTGTTTTTAATTACCTAAATAACAATAGTTAAAAAAAACTAAAAACACGCTTTTATAGAAAATCTAACTGAAAAAAAATAGAAAATAAATTTGAGTTAAGAATCATGTTATTGTGATAAAAGCGTGAGGGGCATGGTGTCAATGAGTAGAAGGATTATCATTTTTAGTCCAGTCAAGGAATGACTCAAAAGAGGGTATAGAGTGCGTGAGCGGGAACCTAAGCGATTTCTTCAGAAACTTGTTCAGGGTGCTTAGGGTGATAAAATACTAAAAGTCCCCGCGTCTAGGAGGTGAGCCGGAGGGAGGGGGGGGTTACAAAGGTCTCAATTTTAGGTTTTTCGCCAATATCTCAAAAACGGTGCGTTATAGCGAAAAATGTTCTAAGATGAAATGAAAGCTTATAAAATTCTCTATAACTTTAATTCTATACACTTTTTCCGTATCTCCGACCGTTTTTGAACTATACGCTCCAGAAATGTAGCAATTTAAGTTATTCAGCGTGACATCAGCGTGATTCACATCAGCTGTCGTAAAAATGACACCCGAATTGATACCATTAAAACAGACGTTAGGCAGGCATCTTTATCTAATGAAGAGGCAGGGCAGTCGCAGCTCAGACCTTCTGCTCCACCATTTGCCTTCAAGAATAATTGTTTTTTATGTACATATTGCCTCAATGAAGATATAAAAAAGCCTTTGAAAAAAAAGGCGGGTTGTACATTTAGTTGAGACTCTACCTGCTAAATATTGTATCAAGCAGGTATGTTCTTCGAGAAATGATGCCTGGGGTAACGAAGTTCTTGATATTTTTTCCTGCATTACCGATATTGTTGCTGAAGGAGCAAAATATCACGAAGACACTATTACTCACTTGTGAAGCCTGTCAGTTACCCAAAACTCTACAAAACTGAGATCTCTAGAGATACCCATGTCGTAGAGGCTATGGAAGAAATATTTGCTTACATGGATTACTTTCCCACGATGAGATACTCGTTTTTTTTGTTTGTTTTTGTTAAAAGGCTTTTTTATATCTTCATTAAGGCAACATGCACATAAAAAACAATTATTCTTGAAGGCAAATGGTGGAGCAGAAGGTCTGAGCTGCGACTGCCCTGCCTCTTCATTAGATAAAGATGCCTGCCTAACGTCTGTTTTAATGGTATCAATTCGGGTGTCATTTTTACGACAGCTGATGTAAATCAAAAGGGATGTCAAGTCAAGGAAACTTCGATATTTGCCGTCTTTCCTTTCCTTACGTAGCTTTAATACGACCCGGTATTCCCTTTCCTTTCCCTCAGAGACATCGTTACTTCCTTCAATGACATTCTCGTCATACAAAATGAATACAGGACTCTTATTAGTACTCATGTTGGATAACCCAATTGTGTTACTAATAACAGTGTATGTCTGAAAAGAATATTTTGTGGCTGCTCCCCTGCGTTACCGGCTAGGCTACCGTGCCAGACAAAATAAAATTGCGAAAACCTATAATAACATAAGCCCGAAGGCAAAGTATACAATATCAATAGGAGTTTTAGCCAAGAAGCTTGCGTTTCCTACAGCGAGCATTAAAGATATTGAGCGAAAAGAAATCTTCATCAATATCATGATTGTTTTCGCGCCTCTGCTCAGTTATCCACTGTTATAAAAAACGCGATTTCTTACTGTTACTGCCTTTACTACGTGGAGGTACTCCCAGCTTGGGTTACTATACATTTTAAGATAATAAATAATTTGCATGCCTTAAGTCTGGCAAATGTGAGCGATATTCAACAACTAACACCATTTTGTAACCACATTTTCGCAAATAAATTATCATTATCATTATCATAAGATAATTTTCGCATCAGGTAATGGTTATCACGCTGAATTACTTTAATTTCGACATTTCTGGAGCATGTAGTTCAAAAACGGTTGGAGATATAGAAAAAGTGTACAGAATTAAAGTTATAGAGAATTTTATAAGCTTTCATTTCATCTTAGAACATTTTTCGCTACATGGCACCGTTTTTGAGATATTGGCGAAAAACCTAAAATTGAGACCTTTGTAACCCCCCCCTCCCTCCGGCTCACCTCCTAGACGCGGGGACTTTTAGTATGTTATCCCCCTAAGCACCCTGAATAAGTTTCTGAAGAAATCGCTTAGGTTCCCGCTCACGCACTCTACAACTACTTTATTGACTGTACTATTTGATAATATATTAAAAAGCACCCCACGATTTTATTACAATTACACGATTCTTAATTCACTTTTTTTTTACTTGGATTTTCTATAAAAGCGTGTTTTTTAGTTTTTTTAAACTATTATTTATTTTTTAAATTTTTTAGTTTGATTTCGTGAAATGAAATTTAGGTTTTTTTTTCTTTTTTTCTTTCTTTTTTTCTTTAAATATTGAATTGTCATCGGTCCTCGATAAGTCTACGAAGTTAGAAATTTTTTGAAATGAAAGTAAGGTTTTTTTTTTTCTTTCTTTCTTTTTTCTTTAAATATTGAATTGTCATTGGTCCTCGATAAGTTTACGAAGTTTGAAAGAAATCTGACCAGTTAAAGCTAATTAAAGCGTGTAATTAGGTTTTTCTTTCTTTTTTTCTTTAAATATTGAACTGTCATCGGTTCTCAATAAGTCTACGAAGTTTGAAAGAAATCTGACCGTTTAAAGCTAATCAAAGCGTGTAATTATGTTTTTCTTTCTTTCTTTAAGTATTGAAATGTCATCAGTCCTCGATAAGTCTACGAAGTTTGAAAGAAATCTGACCATTTAAAGCTAATTAAAGCGTGCTGTTAGGTTTTTCTTTCTTTCTTTCTTTCTTTTTTCTTTAAATATTGAACTGTCATCTATCCTCGATAATTCTACGAAATTTGAAAGAAATTTGACCGTTTGAAGTGGGTCAAAATCAAGTCCAAAGAGAAGTTACAAACAAACAGACAAACGAACATACAGGGGAAGCTAATATAAAGCGTGTAAAAAAGTATAAAAAAAAATAAAATATCGTCAGATATTTTTGCCAACTATTGAACGTCATATATTTATGCATAATTATGATTGAGGAATCAATGCAAATGCTTACAGAAATGTAGAATTAGTAAACGGCAAACATATATTTGCACTCTAAGAGTGATCACATTATTTTGTGACTATAAAATGTCGTCACATATTTTTGCTTTGGGCGGTTGTCACAATTCTTTGATGCACTTTTTTATCAGATAATTTTGTCGTCACTTTAATATGCTGTCTATGAATATCAGATATTTTTGTTACGTACGTGCAGACACATATTATTGAACGCATTCGTGGGTAGATATTATTGCTGACGTGTCCATAGTAATATATTTATGCTCGTGACTGTACAACAAAAGTGTTAATTCACAAAAAAAAATTGTAAAGGTATCAAAATCATAGTGGTTTAAATATGAAATTGCCATTTCATACACGTACACTGTTAAATAAAACGGCAATTTTATAGTTAAACCCCTAATATTTTGTCCGCAGTCTCGTGATAATAATTAATATTATTTTATGACTGTGTTTCGCCTCTAACCAATTAGTAGTGGCCCTACCTGTTTAGTAAGCAATCTCAGGTTCGATTCCAGAACAGACATATTATTATCCTTCATTTGTTTATAATTCAGTTAACGGAATAGTTACTGAGTGCAAGCGTTACATAGAATGTACAGGGTCGTTTGTCATTACCATTTGTACGACAGACATACTTTCCTCACACCCTACCCTGTTATATTCATTACGTAGTCTTTGAAACTAGCAAACTGACATAAAACAGAGGTTCCTTTTATTTGACAAGAACAGAGAATAAAAGGCCAGAGGCGCGGTAACGAGACAATGCAGTGACGTCAGTAGTGTCACGACGGGCAAATGAATAGATTCATATTGCACGACGTGAGAAATGTGTTAGTATTTTAATTTTATTTTTATACATTTTATAGTCCTTATTATTGGAACGAAGTTCCTTATCGCGCGTTATGAAAGGGGGCTAGAACGGAACATTTTCTTACGAAATGTTGGTACGATACTTTTTGAAGTGATCCAGAGAGTTTTACAGAGATGGCGCTGTACAACTAACTGAATCACGCTAACTTTCTGAATCACTTCAAAAAACAATACTTAAATCTAAAGGAACTTCGTTCCATCCGGGTGTCCCTTGACACCTCTCAGTTTTTTTAAGGGAATGTATAAGTGAAGGAAATAGAATTGTCATTGCAGGTGGGAGTTAAATAATCTTAAATTTAAATTTAATAATTTCCGATAGTTTCATTAACACTAAATATATAAGTATGTAGCTAGGAACACTCTAAATTAAGTCGCCTTTTAAACAAAAAACTAGATCAAAATTGGTTTATCCGTTTGGGAGCTACGATGCTACAGACAGACACACAGATACATAGACACACAGACAGACAGACACGTCAAACTTATAATGCTGAACGCACATTTATTGGCATCGTAAGCGCTGTCAGCATCGCATTTTTATGAAATCATATGAGAGCCCGATGCTGATGACAGATGCGTTGGCATACGATGCCGATAAATGTGCGTTCAGCATAACACCCCTAAACATAATCTATAAACAATTTATTCATTTGAAAGATCATATTGACAATCCGTAAAACTCGATAATTTAAAAAAGGCCGTTGTCCTGCCACTTCAAAATCTAAGTTCAACCAGCTTTAGACAAATTTCTTTATATCTGAATTAATTAATCCTTAGCAGACTGGACCAGACTGATTAATGAGAACATAAAATAGAACAATTTATTTTAAACTTTTCCCAAGTTTTAGTTAAATAACGTCTCAAAACTTAGTTGTATTATGTACCATCTTAAAACTTAAGTATCCTGTTTGGGACTTTAGCTTGTTCACAAAGGAAATTTGTAATGACGTAAGTAAAACAGTAATGCTATATAAATTGCTTTCATTTTATTAACCTAAACCATCCATTTTAACGATAATTTGTATAATATGATATTAATTGAACTAATAAAGGTAGCTTTTATACAAATAACTTTAAATATCCTGTGGTAGAAGTGCTCATAGCCCGGGGGCTTGCGTTGATCCTAAGTGATCGACAAAGTTAATCAACAGCGGGCGCGGTCAGTAGTTGGATAGGTGATCGCTAGTGGAAAAATATATTTGGTGTTTTCTTGCTTCGGAGGGCACGTAAGGTCATCAGTCCCGGTTTTTATCTTAAGATAACAGTCGTTAAGCCATGTCGGATGACCCTCGGGCGGTTTGAAAACTTGACGACACTCGGGTTGGCCACTAACCCCTCCGCACCTCAAGAGGAGAGACCCGTGCACAGTAGTGGGCCATTTATGGGTTGAAGCCAGCCAGCTATCCTATGGTATTTATGGCTTTAGTTAGACTATGACGTTACTAAATACATTCTTAAATTCTAAATAACACTCTGGTTAAACAAAAATACACAAAAAAACTCTCAGTAAATGAATTATTGATTTGCCTCAGGAATGGCGCAAATAGGTCAACTTCTCAGTATTCTGTAGGATATATTTTATAGGAAATACATGATTTGATCCTATTAACCTGGTGTGAAATGATCATCTATTTATTCGTGAATATCCTTCTTAAACGAAATACACGCTTTCCATCAAACGGTAGACGTAGCTACTACACGGAAAAACTATACATGTCTAAATTTCGATAAAAACAAAACACATAACCAAAATCAATGCTTACCTAAAAATCTAAATTCACAACAGTCACTTATATACTTTATTTTATCCGTGGTACATACATTGTTTAATATTTAAGCTTTGTTTTACCCTTTAATATGTCACCGGAAGGTTTGCTCTAGAAACGAGTCGCCAGTATCTCTCGCAAACAAAAATTTACAGCCAGTTGCTCTTCTCAGTTTACCCACACACGTAAAGAATACTGAGTTGTGGTTAGTTGGACTTGGACGCCTAAGATAAAATAGCCATTTGGCTGGTATTTTAAACAAATATAATACATTTTCTCTACACATAAAAATGTGTTTTGACTATTTAGTGTCCGTTGCCTCGAATACTTCCGATTTGCTGAACTGAAAACAATTTATGTTCGACACATTTTTAAAAGGATTTTATTAAAAAATTTACTATACATGACGTGTGAACTTTTAGTTATAGCACAGAAGAATTAATAGTACATACATAATAGTAGTTATAAGTAGTTCCGAACTGAAGTCGCATAAATAAGAGTTCTAAAATCCTTTACAGTTGTGAAGGACTAAAATCATAGATAATATGTGACTAAAATCGCTCCGATTTTAGCTTAGAGTTCTTGCCATACGTGGATTCCATGTGACTTTGTGTTGCTAGATTCAGAGGCCATTTATGGGTATAAATGTTTCATAATTCGATCAAAAAGTAAATGTAGCTATTTCAAGTAAATATAAAAACAATTACAAACATCAATGTAAAAATAACTTCAACCCGTAAATTACAAATAAACATTACAAAACGTCTCCCAGAATTATCCCCATGATTTAAATTCCGCCTTAAAATAACAGCTGATTGTGACTTCTCCAAAATCATCACGACTCCACAGAGCTAATACTAAAAGACGTCAAATGAATAATTTATTTATGCAAGCGGGAGCCCAAAACACTCTTAATTCCGCGGCTACCTGACACCGAAAAAACATTCCGACAAAGTCGCCTCGCGAAGGAATTGGCAAACTCTATGACGCTCTTTGCGTTTGATTGCGAATATTTCCCTTTGATACCAGTTTCACTTGACGCAGTAAAATATTTATACGAGTAGTTGATGGAGAACGTAAAATATTTATCACTTTTACTGAAAAGAAAATGATGCTTATTTCCTTCAATACAGCGGGTTACGTTAGATGTTACTTGTCAAGCTGACAAATAAACAGGTCCTATCTACAGACGCCATATGACATACGCTGTGTGACCCTCTGTATGACATTTTAATCCAAGGTATCAAATGGTAGGTAGAAATTTTTTAGTGCTACCCTCTAATTATTTTTTTTAACAAAACGATATTGATTGATATTATTAATGTTATTGTGTAGGAGTACGACTTTTCTTTTTCTTGTAAAAGAAGTACTTATATTTTACAGAAAAATAATTCTCCTAATTAATAATAATAATAAGTATACGCTTACACACTCATACCCTCACAGTAGGTTTTTACCTGTATCGTGGGTGGCATGGACGACACATAATAACACATCACAATAACAGCCATGATCCGAGTACAAATATTTTCCGTCACATAAATATCTGCTCCGGCCAGCAATCGAAACCGGGACCCTTCGCTTCGTAGGCAGGGTCGCTACCAACTAGGCTACAGAGTCGTCAACTTGTCCTAATTCTTTATTTCATAGAATAAGAGTACTTAAGATTTTCTTAATATCCAAAGAAAGTTTGACAAACTAAAGTAAAATGTATGGCGGGTAATATTTAACTGCTTTTCTGAAAAGCTGTTACTCAAGTCGCTTTTAAATTTCTTGAGCCGAAGCCAGGAATTGATTTCACAATCGAATAAAGTCAATATTTGATCTAAAGATTAGAAATAAATTCTCCGTCTTTTTACCGGCACCTTTATTAAGATTTTTATTCTTTTGAAACGGGCGTGCAGAATTAATTGTATTTGATTATCGTCATTTGTAATGTTGCGTTCTATTCGATTAATAAACACAATCCGTTTAATATAATTTTTAAACGCTTTTATTTACTTTCACTTCGGAGCATCAAAGCATCAAATCGATCAAAATGCTACTCTATTTACACGGCAATAAGGTTTATATTTAGCTTCACTTCGGAGGATCAAATCTTGTAACGTTAATTTGAATGACTTCCCTTTAATGAAAATTGATGAAATTTGGCAGACATGTGTATTTCCGATGACAATACACGAAAATCAAAAAAAAAATTGAAATAAAAGCGTTTAAAAAAAAAATTTTTTTTTTGTATTCAACTTATTAATTAATATTTTAAGCGTCAGGTTGTCTATTAGACAACTTTTGGATCTACTGTAAAAACAAAACCAAGTGAAACTTGGCATGTTATGTTTGACGACCATGTCATTGTGGCGATGGTTACCATTCGAGACTGCCGTACGCGATCCTAGGTTCGGTTCACAGCGAGGCGGAAATGTGAATGAGTTTATTTATTTTTTAATTTCTGTTCTCGGTCTGGGTGGGTATGTTCTAGAATTTGTGTGTTGTTGATTGTCATCAACAAAATAATTATGGAATCCTAGTGTGTGGCGTTATTTATTATTTATTTATACAAAGTGACATGATTTTGTTATCGTAAAAGATTCTCTCTATGTTAACATTTACAGTGAATACTGTTTAATGTCTCACGACAAATATCACCAGAAACGCTAATTAATATTTGTCGCATCGTCGTTAATTGCAAGGCTCCCTTAATTACATCTTCGGAGCTCTATTTGTGTTATCATTCGCCAAGTCAATTAACTTTAGTTAGAATGTAGTTTTCCACAAAATAACATTATTTTGTGTATATAAAATTTTATGTGTATAATAGTTTTTATTGGGTTACTGCGCTTTACTATCCAAGGTTAATTTATGTTGCTGATTTCTAACTGAGTTCAGCAACCTTGAACAGGTTTCTTTAAAAATCCTTTTAAAAATGAAGCACCTTGTAGTATAAAAGTCGCACATGATCATATTTATTAATCAATCTAATGCACTCTGACCTACCAATTATAATATTATCAATCTCACAATATTTACATATTTGCAAATGCCATTTCTGTAACCATATTAACTTGTTCTATTACGCGTTTTGCCTAACGAATTCCATGTATAACCACAAGGCTCAAAAATATCAGTAGGTTAATCAACGATGTCTATCTATCTAAAGTTGACGTGGGCAATATCGATCGCGCGACAGTATCGCAATTATATTGCCAGGAGTGTACTTATCGTCGCGCTACTTAATTTAGCCATGGGAAACTCTTCTATAGGAATCAATTCATTTAACTCTATGTACGTCTAATTTCCTAATTTCCGTCTAAGGGGCCCGAGTTCAAATCCTGGCACGCACCTCTAATTTTCAAATATTATGTGCGTATTACAAGTTAGTTATCACTTGCTTCGGTGAAGGAAAACATCGTGAGGAAACCTGCACACCTGAGAGTTCTCCAGAAAGTTCTCAAAGGTGTGTGAAGACTACCAATCCGCACTTGGCCAGCGTGGTAGTCTATGGCCTATACCCCTCACATTGTGAGAGGAGACCCCGAGCCCAGCAGTGGGACAATTATGGGTTGTTGCTTTGCTTTTTTTGCTTTTACGTCTAATTTCAACATTTACCATCAAGAATTAAAGCTCTTTTAAATATATTTTCTTTACAAAGCAGCAAGCATCTATGTCAGCGGAGTCCCATTACGTTATGTTATTCAAAGTTATTGGATTCCAAGGTTTAAACCATTTGTTATGCTAATGGGTTTCCACTTCTCTTTTATTGGAACTTACTAACTAGTAGAGTAAGAAAAAAAATTCATGATTATGTGAATTAAATGAAATTTCGGAATTTCTGTTTTCATGTCATACTGTTTCTTCTTTACTGTAACACTATGCTCCTAAACACACAAATTGTGTTGTTTGTATAGCCTGTTGCATCGCTTCACGATCTGATTTTATTTGTACAAGCTGTTAAGCTTTTGTTTGATCGAAAAATACAGTCAATCAAATTAATTTATTACATTCGAACGTTCATCGGAACGTGAGATGAGTATTGGTTGTTCGGAGTTCAATTCATTATTTGATGGAAAAATTGGATGACAATATAAAATTAAAAAGATGTTAAATTTGATATGACAGCAATTAAATGATATGCGCCGTTGTCGAACTTTATTTTATCATTATTTCATGTTCTTGGACTCCTTATTTCATTGATAAGGGGTCCAAAAAAGGTGATAATATTGTTATTATCACTATTGCTATTTATGTAGCAAGATAGGATATATATTTTCAGTAAGGAACATTGTTGTTTGTGTTTTTGGTAAAAGGTAACCCTTTACATTATAAGAGACCATACTTTTCTATTTAGTACTACAAGACTTGATCTTTCAACTTAATCACTACAGAGCATGTCATTTTGTAGTTTTATTTTTGGCATTATTAACTTCAAAACATTTTTTAGTTATTAAATAATCACAACAAAGTTTAATGATTGCCTTACAACAATCCAAACTACTTGCATAATGTATCCTCTAAAGCGTGGAAATGTTAATGAAATCCTACTAGTTAAACACGCCCATTGGTTTAACCCTTTGTTTACCCCAGTCCACTCTTAGAACTATTTGCTCTATGCCATTAGGCTTAAGAGTGTATAGAAAATAGTTCAAAGGACTTGCTAAGTGAAGTTGAATGACAATTATGTATTGTATGTTATTACTTGAACAAGAACTTTATACCCATTTCTACGACAATAACGCGGACGGAGGGGAAGGAATTTGGCACAGTTAAAGTTTCCCTGGATCCTATTTGTTCCTACATTTTTAATATCGCCAAATTGGTTGATAAAAGACATGGTTATGATGTAAAAAACATTTTAAAAAATTAAGCACCTCGTTTTGATGTCGATCAAAAGTACTTAGAGTACAAACGTACAATAAAAAAATAGCACAATCAAAAAGATAAATTTAATATTGAACTTACCTTAGGAATCCCATTACTCAAAACTTTACTTACTTAAATCCCATTACTTATAAGTAGGTTATGTTACTGAGTAGATTTATATGGGACTAAATTCCTCAAAATAAGTGAACAGGAAATACCTATTGATATTCATAGCATAGCTCTTTTGCAAAATTTGAACCGCTTTTCATTCAACTCTATTAAATTAAAACTTAATGGAATGGGCGATACGAATGAAATTGAACAGAAATGCTCAATTTTATAGATACCGAAAATAACCGTCAGAAGAGCCAAATGCAATCCCTCGATACCCGTAGTAAGAAATCATAAAATATAGTATAAAATACTCAACTCTTTTATTAATAGTTAGGATAACTTCGCAATAAAATGTATTATAATATATTGTATTGTACTGTGTTGTATAATGAGCTTGTTTGAATAAGCACGCCGAATGTAAACAAAAACAATAATTAGTTAAATATGTTAATATTATAGTGACATTAGTATTTTAAAAATTAAAAAAGTGCCTCTTTTCAAAAAAACCTATCATGATATACCTTTTTTAAAATGTTTATGGTGAGCTTTTTACTTTGATACCCATATTGCTTTATTCCATTTATTTAAATGTTTTGATACCTTAAACAATGACATCTCACAGCCGACACATATGTTTTTTTTTAATTTCACTTATCTAAGAACTCTTGGGCTATCAAGACGAATCTAACGATATCTTATTTATATAAATCCGTTCAACAGTTTGGAAGATATGAGATAAAAAAATATTATACGCATACATACACGATACGCGGAAAAAATGATGAAATCCCTACCTTAGCAAACAAATATCATGCTACAGCAGCGGCCCCCTGGTGGTCTACATAAAGCATATAAATATATGAACCTGCTCTATAATGCAAAAAACCGCAATGAAATCGGCCCAGTAGTTTTCATAAAAACGGTCACAGACATATATACAAACAAACAACTTCTGACCCCAAACGCATATACCGCCTACGTTCAGTTCCGTCCATCGCGTCGTGAGTAAAAATATAAACAACCTAGAACATTTTACACTCTATCAATGACTAGTGATTCGAATAATGGTGCTAAGTCAAAGGCATGAATCCCGACTACCGTCAGGTGTTGAGATTATCTAACCATATATCCATATATCCAACTTTTGACTTATATCTCAGAGGTATACAGATAAACTCCCATATACTTAAAGGGTCTTTAAATCCCATCGCGGGATTACAACGCGTCGGGATCAACAGATCCCGCACGTGCTCCGGAAACATTCATTACCTGTATTTGAGATTTATATCATTCTTTGTGATACAAAATGCCATTCTTTTGTTTAAAGCTTATGTGCTTACAAAGATGAGACGTTTTTCTTTTCTTAACTTTCGCTGAAAGATTAAAGACGTATAAATAAATTAAAACTATTATATAAAATTGTATTAACCTAGTAAAGAGTTCTGACAAAATGTACTCACGACGAAATTGGCAGTTACCTATACTCTTTGAAGGTTTTGTGTTTTTATTGCGCAAATTTCCCTACGATCACATTTTTACTTGACGCCGTAAAATATTTATAGTTTATTGAAGAAATAAAATATTTATCACTACATCTGACGAAGCAAAAAGGAACATAATGCAAGGAATTGTCTTTCACATGCTGATCTTACTGTTACTATACCGGCATTAGTAAATATTGAATTTAAACCAATGTTTTGGTGGCATTCAACTTAAAATCTTTTATGTAAATATAAGTATTCATTATTACAAGAATTATAAGCAATAACAATACAAGTACAAGAATTATAAGCATTCAACTTAAAATCTTCAATGTAAATATAAATATTCATTATTACAAGAATTATAAGCAATAAGAACAGAATTGGATACAAATTGTGCAGCACACTGTAAAAAAATTCCGTCGTAAGGCGCGGGCCACACAGAAAAGACGTAAGACGAAGACGGGGCTCGGATCCGTCGCAGACAGGGCGCCGTTAAAGCATATTGAAAAGACAAGGAACGGGCGTGACGGCCGGCGCACACTGGGCTTTTCCCGGCCACAGAGTACTTAATCACTACGTTTTAAGAGACCTGCTCTCCGCGTCCTTTCCGCTCCCCCGCTGGCGCCTACGCAGGCCCACGTCCTGTCCTTTCTGTATGTTTTACAATAGGGCGCCGACGAGAAAACGTCGTGTCGGGCGTCCCGTCTTTTCTGTATGTTTTACGTCGCGACGGCTGCATACATTTTGTATGAAAGTAGATTAAACGGGCGCCGCGACTGCGACGGGTCCGTGTCTTGCGTCTTTTCTGTGTGGCCCGCGCCTAACAAATTTCATCCGCAACATAGTTAGCTAACTTACGGGTGCATAATTTATAAGAACCGTATGTTTATTCCTCCTAATTATAACTAGCTGCACTAAAACTACTATTAAAAACAAAAATTATTAGTAATTAATATGACAGTAAATTATGAATTCAACGGTTTCTTATGTAATGATTTCCTACTGTATTTTTTTTATTTTATAAACTTTGGGGGAAGCACACATTTTTTTAAAGCGATGTCTATTCATTTACTTTTATCTGTATTCTCCAAGCACGGAGCATGCGTGTTGTTGTGTTCGTCAATTTGTCTCTTCCTCTTTATTATAATGAAACTCGACACGTATACACGTAGGTATAGTGACTTTCGGAGAACGTAATGAGAGATCGCCAGCAGCCATATTGATGTATTGTAGCGAATAATTATAATTAATTTCCAACGAAATTGATTTTCAGAAAGTATTTTCGAACGTTTTACTACGAAATACTTATCAACAACGAGTTTTATTCATTTTAAAAGAACATTCATAATTAAATTTAAATTGTTGTGATGGAGATAAAAAAAGTGTTTCTCGTCCATTTTCTACAATAAAAACATCAGACATTCAAACGATATTTTTGTACCAATTAGTGCTAGTATACATCTAACATTATTATTAGCATTAGTATCAAACAGCTACTAAATATGAGTGATGATGGTGATGTTGAAAACAGATGATATGATGATTTTCCTCTACGTAATCACTCCTTCACATTATGAATTTAACTCAATGGCAGTGAATCGTTTTTTCTTGTAATTATCTGAACTGCAAATTGGTTTAAGTGTGAATTGGTAGAATGGTTACTAAAACCTATACAGAAAAATACCAATAAATTGTTTTGATACGACTTTCATCCATCCATCCGTCAGCCCTTAGAGGTCCACTGCTGGACATAGGCCTAACCTAACTTGCGCCACTCTGACCGGTCCTGAGCCTTCTGAATCCAGCGGATATGGATACGACTTTATTTCGAGTTATTTATTTAACTACTTGTTTCCACCCATGGCTGCCTCAAACCGTCCGAGAGCCTCTGACATGACTTAACGACTGTTATCTTATGAAAACAACTGGGCCCGACGGCTTTACGTGCCCTCCGAAGCCGGAAACGATCAATAATTTTTTTCCACTAGCGGTCACCCATCCAACTACCGACCGCACCCGCTGTTGCTTAACTTTGTCGATCACTTAAAGCCAGCTTGCCGCCGGGCTATGACTGCTGGTTTAAGTAGTATAATAAAAAGAAATTACAAACATACGACTAAATTATCCCAGAGGAAACATCAACCGGGATAAAATCTTTATTTTATCTCAATCCGAGCAACGATTAGCTCTTGATGAAAGGACAGATATCTAAATAGTCAAACTAACAATATTACTAGGATAAGAATCAGCAGTTGGTCGAGCTACACCTCTTAGTCCGAACTGAAAATCAGTGCCGTTCTTATTGCGGCTTTTGCTGAGTTCGGTCCTTTTACGGCTTTGTACTGCAGTACAGATCCCTTTTTTCCTTGTAATATTTTATTGATCTTTTGTTTCTAATATTTTTTCAATATATTTACATAATTTGTTCTTTTTTTTCTTTCTTTTAGGATGTTTATGTTTTTGTTTACGTGTTGCTGTGCTTACAAAAGCCGTAATAAAGTTCTTTTCTTTTCAAATTTCTATTTCAGTAAAGATAGCTCAACATAACTTCTGAAGAACGGAGGCGCTCAAGTAAAGTCCTGCGACCCGTAGTCTAGAAGTTCTTTCATTCTATTGAACTCATTATGAAACAAGCGCTTTGCACGATTCAAACTACGAGTATGATTTTTTGTTTTTCTGATGTCTATGGGCGACAGTGGCCAATTACAGGTGGCCTGTCTGCTTTATTGGCTATCACAAAAACAAAAAAACTTTAATCATTCCCCGCTCCGCTTATGACGACACTTTACCTAATGTAATAGCGGTTATGTTATAGCGTGCGCACGTCACTGCGATGTCACTTTCTCAGCGTACCCCTTACACGTGTAAAACACTTTCCTCCACGTTTGCCTATTCGTCTTTTCGCCTCCCTTTGTGTATATAAAGATTGTATTTAAAATTTTAATATTTTCACGTATTTGATTTTGCTATTTTCGGTTTTTGTTTATCTTCTCGAGGTTTTTTGGGTTACAATCTGAGTCTAAACATCACTTGATATTATTAATTTAGGTTTGAACTATTAAAAGTTAAAGGTAAAAGGTACTTACTATCTATTTACGTATTTGTCAATGTCTTTGATATTGTTGTTATTCGCTTACTTTAAATATGTTTGCTTGACAATCTCCCCTGAAGGTAAGTGGGTAATGATATAGAATAATTTAATTATGACGTTATCAGTAATACCTGTTATGGTTTGGTTATACTAAAGCTAAATCGAGTCCGTGATATGTTCTTTAACTGTCTGACATGCTCTTTGTAGCCTTTTTAACCGACTTTAAGCAACTGTTTTTTATATTTTTTACCTCAGAACTTCCGAATGGGTGAACCGATTTTGATAATTATTACACGAGAGCAGTACAAAGTTGGAATTTCTAGAAAAAACATCATATTTTTTTTGTAATCCTCCTACCGCTACTTTTTTGGAATTCTTATTTTATCATCTATATTGTGACATATACAACAACTTTTCTTAAACTGCTCTCCTGTAAAGTTAGCTCAATGTCGCTAAGTCAATGTTTCCTTTCAAGCGTCGATATGTAAAGATGGCGCATCAACGTCAACGTTAATACAAAAACACTGATCATTGGCATTATCATCAGATTTTTTTAAGCGTAGTGTAATAGATTTTGTATTGATGTTTAACAGATTTGATTATTAAAAATGTCTCTCATAAAATTAAGTAAGTATTTGAGTAATTAGATTAGCAATACTTGACTTTGTAAACGCTGTTGGATTACCTATTAAATAAATAAATAAATAAATAAATAAATAAATAAATAAATAAATAAATAAATAAATAAATAAATAAATAAATAAATAAATAAATAAATAAATAAATAAATAAATAAATAAATAAATAAATAAATAAATGCAGTGCTAAATAATCTGTAAGAAAATTTTCACCTTTTAATACAAAGCTTTTCCATTATCATGAATATAAAGGGACACGTCTGTGGACACAAATAAGAAATAAAAGCGAAAATAGGTTTTAAAATACCGAAAAAAGAAATAAGCGTAAAAGTTTAGTAGGTACACAATTTGTGAGTTGAGCATTTGGAGACGAGAAACGGTCCGTTGAGACTTTCTTTATCGAAAACTCGGATCGAGGCTTTAGTTTCCAAGATTTAACGCTGTACCCGTTGAGAATTAGATTTTCAGTTTAAATATTGTTAAGTTCTTAACCTTTTCTTCTCCTCCATGACAAAGCACCTTTCCGAAAAGCTGGTAGATTAAAAAAATGACGTGCATAAGAGTATCAGTGATACCTACATGAATAAAGATTATTTCATTTCATTTCATTTCAAAGAAGTTAGTAAGTAAGTCAAGTAAAAATATTATAGAAAATAAGTAAGTAAGAAAGTAAATAAATAATTACTTAACAGTAAGTAATTCTTGTAAACTTCTAAACCCTGCTGTTCTACTAAACTCTGCTAAACTCTTCTTCTAAACTTCTGCTTTCCTGAAGATTTAGATAAAAATCTTAATTTACCCTCTGGCAAAATATGTTTTAGGTATGTTTTTAGTTCTAATTTTTTTCGCAGAGTGAAACCTACTTTCTTAAAAGTTACACCAGTTATAAAATTAAGTGACAACGGAATTTTAGTTGCTTTGGATCCCATATCACATAGGATTGTTAGTTGATGAGGAGTAAAAAGCGGTTTAAGAAGAAGTTCAATTAGATTGATCGACAATTAAACGAGTATTACACGAGATTATTAATATAATAAAGAGGAAAGATTTCATTGTTTGTTTGCATTGAATAGGCTTCGAAACTACCGAACCGATTTTAAAAAATTTTTCACTGTTCGGAAGCTGCACTATGCCCGGGTGACATAGGCTATATTCTATATATTTTTTTACTATTTATCCCGAAGCGAAGTGAGGGCGATTTCCTAGTCAATCATAATTTTATTTTTAAATAAAAAAAAAATCACTTTATTAATTAAAAGTTAATTATCACTTGCTTCGGTGAAGGAAAACATCGTGAGGAAACCTGCACACCGGAGAGTTCTCCATAAAATTCTCAAAGGTGTGTGAAGTCTACCAATCCGCACTTGGCCAGCGTGGTAGACTATGGCCTGTGCCCCTCACGTTGTGAGCGGAGACCCCGAGCCCAGCAGTGGGACAATTATGGGTTGTTGCTTTGCTTTGCTTTGCTATTTTGCTTTGCATAATTTTATTACTATAAACTAGAAAACAATACAAATTATATTTATTGTAGACAATAACTGAACCGCATTAAAGTTAAGGAGCTGAGGTACAATTCGGCGTCTTTATCAGTAATTCAGAGAACTCTTCGAACTCTTCCGTACAACTATTGCTTGTAATAAGAGTATAATTTTATTTACATGAGACAGGTACATATTATTATATCACTTAAATGTAAGTACCTTTACATTAAAAATAAAAATACAGTAAACACTAATAGATTAAACAGTGAAAAAGTAAATCATACTGAGCTCGATAGTTAAATTTGATTGTTTTTGCAATGCATGAAAATATGCATTGCATTATATAAAATTTCAACTAATTAGGGTAAGAGGAAATAGGTCTAATTAGACTTTTAAGATTTGACCCAGACAAACAGTAAGTGAATAAAACCGTTTAATAAAAAAACAAGGCAATGCCATGTTTAGATTCCACGTTAAATCAACTCTCAAACTCTGAATAAAATCAGTGTCAAACGTTATTTAACAGTCATATTACGATCACATATAGCCTACTTTACCAGTCAATCAATTTAGTAACGAGGTAGTAATTAGCGTAAACATTTCTGATAAAAAAAGTGTATAAATTATTTTTATTTTACCCATTAATGTACCTAGTGTAAAAATGAAAAAAAAAAATATTGCGTATCCTTTGTAACATAATTGTAACTTTGATTACACTAGGACTCCCTGTGTTATGGGAAACTAGGTCCTATACAAACTTAAAACCTCGCGTTGTAAATAAAACAAGAAATATAATTATACATAATAATGTATATAGAATATTATAAATTAAATGGCTGGTAAAGTAGACGAGTAGTGTACGTTACGTTAGTTACGAAGTAGTTTGAGGTCAAAGAGAATTTTATTTCATAGAGTGAATAATATTGAACAGTCTTTTCTCTTGAAGTAAATGTAGGTGAAACTTGTGAACTGTTTCAGCGCATAAGCCACGATGCCTTAAAATATTTTCATTTTCAACTATATCGTAATTTTCTAAGTGCCAACATTTGAAAATCCAATACTAAAGAAGTCGTTTCAAAAAGTATTTCTCCTCTATGAAACCCGGTCCTTAAAGCCAGCAATAACTTTTGCCAAAGGCAGACTTAAAGTTGAAGTTATATTATGAAGGATATTATTTTTGATGGCTTTTGAATGAGTTGGAATCGAGGCTATGTACGCTTTGCTTCCGATGTGTTTTAATAAAAGAATATACCTGCAGAATATAACGTTGATTTCATTGCGTTGAAATAACTAAGACTAAAGTTTGTGCTTCACTCGTTTAAATTCAAAATATTTACCTAGAACATTTATTTATTACATTACCTAGATAACATCAGACTGGTTATTTTGCTGTTACCAGCATGAATTCATAAATATTATTTTTACATTGTAAAACATTGTTCATAACGCTGGAAAATTATTTCAATAATAAATATTTATTAGCATGATTAAAATTAAACTTTATTAATATTGAGATAGAAGCCTGTGATTATCATATTCCTGTAAATTTAAAGCTTAGTTATTAGAGGCTATTCATAACTCATTGAAGATCCGTTTCCAAAACTACCTATATGTCGGAGATCATAAAATGGAACGTCAAGGCGGGCCAGGCTTAGGTGTATTCGGATTGTGAAGATGGCAACACTAGGTGAATTGACTACTGTCATTTTGGTCACGCGGTGACGTGGCGGGAGAACCGAGGAAAGCTATTAACTTGCAAGCGACGAACGGACACTTCGGAATCAGCCTTCGAGCTGCACGGACACCTAGAGAAGAGTATCGTTACATTCTGGATACAGCCTTCGAGCTGAGCAGACGCCTAGACAAGAACGTTGTTACTTTTAAGACGGAACGCGACGTGTGAATTGTATTGTGATATCAGATTGACGAGTAACAGGATCAGACGATTATGCGAGGCATTGGGGTGGCTGTAAGGGGTGATGGGAGGCCACTGGGCCGTCGTGCCCTATTATTTGTTGGTTGTTACTCGGATAATTGAAGACAATCAGTCCTAAACGCGTGTTTGATTGTGGCCGGTGTAAAACCTGTGTTAAAATGAGTTTCTGACTAAAGTGATGTGAACGCCCACTGTTGTTATTATTTCCCGAACCACCACTCAACCAGGCATAATTTCCGTTATCGGAAGTGGAATGGACCCACATGATGAGAAAATTTCGCCCACACATGTCGGAAAATAAACGAAGAATGACGGTGGTTCGGATGATATTTGAAATGAATTAGTTGCAATGAGAAACGTAACGACAGTAAACGCGAGTAAATGAGAACCGTGGAATTTTACAAAGAAAATATGTGAACCTACCCCCAGATACTCGCCTCACGCAAGATGTCGATATTCAGTCGAGAAGCAATTATGATGGAAGTGAATAGTGGAACAGAGTATGTTACTACGAGTATTTGAACACAGAACACGAGGACGTGTTCATTTTGTCAAAGATGGCCGAGGGAGTAATAGCAACCAAGACACCAAACCAAACCAACAAACCAAAAAAAAAAAAAATTCATTCGACGTGCCTTTGAGGGAAAAGTACTATCTTTCCATTTCAGGTTTTTCAGATATGATGTTACAAACGGTGGACGGCAAGCATGTAAAATAAGGATTCTAAATTTGGAATACAAAGTATCGAAATAATCATTAAGGTTTGAGGTTATAAGACAGCGATTTGGTATGGCATATTTTTTCATTATTCTCAACAAGATTGGATAATTTGATAGTGTTTTTGTGTAGTAGGTATACACTGGAAGTCAAGCAGTGTAAATGGTGCCGTCATCTTGAACTGTCAAAGAAACACCTGACGGAATGTTCAAAGTTAAGATTTCGAGAATTTGTCTTTAAGTAAAAACTATTGTGCTTCGAAATCCTGGAACATGCAAGGATTTCCTTAAAATAAGATTGATTAGAAAGAACTGGTTAGAATGGTGGTTTGCGTAAACTACAAATTGTTTCGTCGTATTTGTGCTTGATTTAACGAAGTATTATAAAGTCAACGTAATTATGAGTAACAAAGTTATTCAAAGTCAGTGCAAGTTTTGTGACACCAGAAGCGTTCTGTAAATGATATCAAGAATATTCAATTTTCAAACATCTTGATATTCTTTAATTATCGTCTGCCCTCAGTTCAGAAAAATAACAACTAGACATTTCGTGTTTTGTCTTTTGTTTTTTTGTGTGTGTTTCAGATAATACTAAGTGACGATGACAGTTGTATGGACCATGCAACCTGTGAATATCTAAATGGTGACGAGAAATTACATCAATGCGAGATAACGAAGTCTGATGTCAACTACCTGCATTTGATTTTGTTGATAGTGACGGGAGCGCATCGCGGCTCCTTGTACCGTGGCTTACGATGAGCATAGTCGGTGATTGTATGGCGACATGATATAACAGGTGATCTGTATTGATACTTCTGTAGCTAATTTTGATTACTGCTCACTGACAGTAATAAAATTGTTCCTTGTTGAGTTTGTGCTGATATTACATAATGTCAACATATGACATTTGATGGTTACTTGAGTTTGTGTACTTGACGATTTTTGGTAATGAAGGCCACAGAGAGAATTTGGTGAGCGAAGTGAGCGAAAAATAACCTTTTTGTTATTTAAAAGTGACATGCAAAGATAATAATTCCTTTACTGATTTGTTGAACTGTTTTTGAGAATCTTTAAGACAGACGGGATAACACACTAAGAATTTCTTAAAATCTTCACAGTAAGTGAACCGATTGTCGATTGTTGTTGATGAGTAGTAAGTGGTATGCAAGTCGCTCAGATAGCATGCAACTCCAGTCATTCGTAGGCGTAGGCGTAAGAACGGGCACTAGATATCCCGCCGCAGTGCGGCCACGACTGTGAGTGGCGTGCGTTTGGCTTGGAGCTGTAAGCAGTCGCTGTTGGAACTTCCGGAGGGAGGAAGTGAGTTGTTGTTGTGATGTCGAACTGGGTACCGGATGGAGGTCACCCAAAGTACTGCCAGGTGGGCAGTATTGGTTATGTGATTATTGGGAGGTAGCCCACTTGATTGATGATGATGATGATGTTGTTGATGATGATGATGATGATGACGATGATGATGATGATGACGATGATGATGATGATCAGAGTGTTGCATACAAACTGCTGACTTATCTTTGAGTGCTATGAAGCCTTTTTATTGTAAAGCTAGATCGTGTTATCAGATTGTAGTTCTTGGTATTATCCCGTTCTGGCTGCTACGTGTATTTTCATTATGAAGCCTTGGGGCTTGAGGTCAGGGAGGCCGAGTGGGAAACTTTTACTTTGCGAAGGTTATGTCTTTTCCAGATGGACCCCTGCTGCCTCACCGAGGACGGTGAGATTGTCACGATGGCCGTGTCGGAGATCATAAAATGGAACGTCAAGGCGGGCCAGGCTTAGGTGTATTCGGATTGTGAAGATGGCAACACTAGGTGAATTGACTACTGTCATTTTGGTCACGCGGTGACGTGGCGGGAGAACCGAGGAAAGCTATTAACTTGCAAGCGACGAACGGACACTTCGGAATCAGCCTTCGAGCTGCACGGACACCTAGAGAAGAGTATCGTTACATTCTGGATACAGCCTTCGAGCTGAGCAGACGCCTAGACAAGAACGTTGTAACTTTTAAGACGGAACGCGACGTGTGAATTGTATTGTGATATCAGATTGACGAGTAACAGGATCAGACGATTATGCGAGGCATTGGGGTGGCTGTAAGGGGTGATGGGAGGCCACTGGGCCGTCGTGCCCTATTATTTGTTGGTTGTTACTCGGATAATTGAAGACAATCAGTCCTAATCGCGTGTTTGATTGTGGCCGGTGTAAAACCTGTGTTAAAATGAGTTTCTGACTAAAGTGATGTGAACGCCCACTGTTGTTATTATTTCCCGAACCACCACTCAACCAGGCATAATTTCCGTTATATATATTTAATGAACAATCTTTATTTCACTCTTAACAACGAAAAAATAATGGGCGATAGCGTTTGTATTGGGTAAAAATTAAATTCATCACTTTCAAATTATTAACGTTATGCTCTATACATACTATTGGTATACAGATAGCGTTTTCTTTAAAAATAAATTTTAGCTCCAGGGTTGCATCAAAATATTTCCAATTTTTTTAATTTAATAAGCAAAAATATTTATTATTTCGAGCGTTATTAAATTTGATCATGACACGTATTATTGTGAGCACAATGAAAAATTTCTCTCACAAAAAATACGTTCCGGCAAAAAATTGTTAACAATTTGATAGTATTCATTATTTTCATCACGTGAATGTATCCATTATGTCTCTTCCTAACCATTGAGCGCGCTAATGTCGTGTTAAGATGTTATGCAGACAGCCAGGCGAGATACTGCCAAATCGGGTGCTTAACACATGTATATAGCGTTGAAATATCAAGCGTGTATTCGAGTGTCAAGCATGTGAAGTGAGATGAGAAGGGAGTGGAAACGATTTTTGATATTACCAAAGCGAAAACTCATGTTCCCGCTTATCTGCTTACTACAATGATATTACTAATATTCGATGTAACTAAATAATTATGTTTAGTAACAATAATACGTAAAATTACCAGGACATCTATATGAAAAAATATTGTGAAATTATCAGACATAGAGGAATCGATAAGCAATCAAGAAAAATCTTAAAACGAGAATATGCACTGGTAATTCAAGAACGCCTCATCGAGTCGTCTTTGTGATTGATTGACTTATGAAATTAAACCGCGGATTGCTTAATAGTATTGTTAAGACAGATGGAGAGAAATATTAGTGGGGAAATATTATAATAATGTAATGTACACACTACATAGTCACTCTGATGGTAATTGTTAAATTGTAAATACTTAGTTATATTTTATCTAAAAATGTAGGTATATTAAAATGACTAAAAATTGCGTCACCACCTACCACATTTGCAACTTGTAATGAATAAGAATACGCAACGATTCTGAATTAATCCTGCCGCTTATTTCCGTCAATTCGAAGGTAAAATTGTACACAATTCTCATAAAGAAATAAATAAGGGGTATTCCTATCACTTCGCAGTAAAGTCTTGCATTTTCTATTGAATGTTTTATAATACTGTCCTGTATGTTTCCTTTCCAGTATATCATTCCGTTATAAAATATTTCCTTTTTTCTTTCTTTTTTCTCTCTTTGACTGGCAAAGCCACCAAAAGCATCACTGATTTCGCTTGATAGTAATCAGGTGGATTGCCAGCTCGTTTGTCAGCTATTTCCATAAAAAAATACGTTTGGGAAGTATATTATTTTGGCAAAATTTAACTTTGACAGGTTATTTTCCTCTGGGATTCGTAGTGAAATATGCGAAGTGCAAAGCACTAAAAGCTATTTTAAAATAACGCATGCTAAAACCACGTTCAAATGCTTCCTGGCGATTGAGCGCATCAATGATGTGTGAGGGTGTTACAGAAGGGATTTGCGATGTATAGCCAAATAGACCAGGAACGAAGTAACATTTAACATTATAATACACAACCATTAACCTACCTTGTGCATTGTATTACAGTCTTATTCGTAAACCTTAAAACGTAAAATGATAATGCTGCTATGGTTTGATTTTATATAGGAAGCAGCCTTAATTGTTTTATTCAAACCTTTAAAAACATCGATAGCGCTAAGGAAGATACGCAAAGGAGTTTCTTTTAGTTAAGCTTAAAGTTATCGCAATGCGTAGGTATTATTACATATGCATCTATTAATATAATTATGTATTTTAATTGTATTATAATAAAATAATTATTGATATAATTTATTAGAATATAAAATTATTATTTTTAAAATGTTAAATCAGAATAATAATGCTATTTATTCCAGTTGTTAAGTTAACCAAATTAAATCTCTCGATAAAAACTAGTCTAAAAATTTTTAAGTAAGAGCAAAGTTGCGCGCAACAATTTGTCTCTTCAAAAAGTATTATTCGAAAAATACAGCGATGTGAGAGCAGTCTGCCGGGTGAAGGATAGAACATTATGGTGCCAGTGAATAAATTGTATTTTGCGTTCAGCGATACTTTTTACGTACATGCGAGTGCCAAACTCTCCAGTTTAGAATTGGGGCTGCTTTTTAAGCCGTGAGATGCAGCGAGATTAGAATACCTAATGTTGCTAGAAAACAATTCCATCGTCATAATATTTTAATTTTATTATTTTCAAACTGGTTAAGCAACTTTTGTTTCGAGATATCTTGTACCTTGCCCGCATTCGAATTGATGTTAAAATGTTTTGAAAGTATTATTTTCATTTTCATATCTTTTTTATTTCTGAACCGATCGAAAACAATTACTAATAATAAACACTAAATGTAACCTTAAGCTTACAACAAAACATACAATGCAAACACTGGTCAATTAGATTTATACCTAATGGATAACAATAATACGAAGATGAGATAATATGATGTTGATGATTTAAAAACTCAAATCGCTTTCAGCATATGCCTTGTGCCAATATATCCGTTCATTGCCCGCCCGGGCACCGCAACTGTAGTAGTTTTCGAGCTCACAGTAACTCTGCCAAGCACTATACCGCGCCTATTTGCCCTTTTTGCAGTGAACAGACCGAGGGGCTAGATTGGTTAAGTTTATGATTAGAAAAACGCGCCAATAACCATCTTGAAAAATCCAAAGTGCAAAGCTTTGAACAGAAGAATTAGCTTACATTAGAACTTCTAGACATATCACGATCAGTAAGCCACATCGTTGAAATACTAGATAACCCTCCCGATGAGGAAAAAAGGGTCAGCCCGTGACTAGGTGGACTAATGACCTAAATAAAAGAAAAAAATATTGGATTTAAAGGGCCCAAGAGCGGGTTTCACCATATTATTATGTCAGAGTAGTGCCAATTAGAAAAGGTTCTTATCTATATGTAACTAGATTCCTACTCGTTATTTAAGAAGTTCCAGCTTGAGTTTCTCATTCTGAAAAATCCAATCCAAACAGAAATATCTTAAAAAATAATCCAATGAAAATTGCAAGTGTAACTTTAAAAAGAAAAATAAAATCACCAACTGAAAGTAAGGAAAATAGTACTTAGTATAAAGTATTCCTTCTATCTCGCAAACAAAAACTAACAAGAATACGAAGCACCTTTGAACTCGGCATTAAACCGAAGTTACTTTTAAATGAGCACAGCGATTCAAATCCCTGAGAACAGAAACGAACGGGTGGGAAACTTCTGAATGGGATAAAGCACGAACACACAATTTCGAAAAAGGAAATTCTAAAGAGCTTTTATGAGAACAAGCTAAAAATGAAGAGTAACAGCTGGTACATTAACGGTTAACCGTAGAGGATAACTATATTTTTTGTTTCGTTGTATAGTACAGTCAATAAAGTAGTTGTAGAGTGCGTGAGAGGGAACCTAAGCTATTTCTTCAGAAACTTATTCAGGGTGCTTAGGGGGATAACATACTAAAAGTCCCCGCGTCTAGGAGGTGAGCCGGAGGGAGGGGGGGGTTACAAAGGTCTCAATTTTAGGTTTTTTGCCAATATCTCAAAAACGGTGCGTTGTAGCGAAAAATGTTCTAGGATGAAATGAAAGCTTATAAAATTCTCTATAACTTTCATTCTGTACACTTTTTCTATATCTCCAACCGTTTTTTAACTACACGCTCCAGAAATGTCGAAATTAAAGTAATTCAGCGTGATAACCATTACCTGATGCGAAAATTATCTTAAAATGTATAGTAACCTAAGCTGGGAGTACCTCCACGTAGTAAAGGCAGTAAAAGTAAGAAATCGCGTTTTTTATAACAGTGGATAACTAAGCAGAGGCGGGAAAACAATCATAATATTGATGAAGATTTCTTTTCGCTCATTATCTTTAATGCTCGCTGTAGGAAACGCGACCTTCTTGGCTAAAACTCCTATTGATATTGTATACTTGCCTTCGGGCTTATGTTATTATAGGTTTTCGCAATTTTATTTTGTCTGGCACGGTAGTCTAGCTGGTAACGCAGGGGGGCAGCCACAAAATATTCTTTTCAGATATACATACACTGTTATTAGTAACACAATTGGGTTATCCAACATGAGTACTAATAAGAGTCCTGTATGCATTTTGTATGACGAGAATGTCGTTGAAGGAAGTAACGATGTCTCTGAGGGAAAGGAAAAGGAATGCCGGGTCGTATTAAAGCTAGTAAGGAAAGGAAAGACGGCAAATATCGAAGTTTCCTTGACTTGACATCCCTTTTGATTTACATCAGCTGTCGTAAAAATGACACCCAAATTGATACCATTAAAAAAGACGTTAGGCAGGCATCTTTATCTAATGAAGAGGCAGGGCAGTCGCAGCTCAGACCTTCTGCTCCACCATTTGCCTTCAAAAATAATTGTTTTTTATTTGCATGTTGCCTTAATGAAGATATAAAAAGCCTTTTAACAAAAACAAACAAAAAAAACGAGTATCTCATCGTGGGAAAGTAATCCATGTAAGCAAATATTTCTTCCATGGCCTCTACGACATGGGTATCTCTAGAGATCTCAGTTTTGTGGAGTTTTGGGTAACTGACAGGCTTCACAAGTGAGTAATACTGTCTTCGTGATATTTTGCTCCTTCAGCAACAATATCGGTAATGCAGGAAAAAATATCAAGAACTTCGTTACCCCAGGCATCATTTTTTGAAGAACATACCTGCTTGATACAATATTTAGCAGCTAGAGTCTCAACTGAATGTACAAACCGCCTTTTTTTCAAACGCTTTTTTATATCTTCATTGAGGCAATATGTACATAAAAACAATGATTCTTGAAGTCAATTGGTGCAGCAGAAAATCTGAGCTGCAACGGAACTGCCTCTTCGTTATATAAAGATGCCTGCCTAACATCTTTTTAATGGTATCAGTTCAGGTGTCATTTTTACGACAGCTGATTAATTACTTTAATTGCTACATTTCTGGACCGTATAGTTCAAGAACGGTCGGAGATACGGAAAAAGTGTACAGAATTAAACTTATAGAGAATTTTATAAGCTTTCATTTCATCTTAGAACATTTTTCGCTATAACGCACCGTTTTTGAGATTTTGGCGAAAAACCTAAAATTGAGACCTTTGTAGCCCCCCCCTCCCTCCGGCTCACCTCCTAGACGCGGGGACTTTTAGTATTTTATCACCCTAAGCACCCTGAACAAGTTTCTGAAGAAATCGCTTAGGTTCCCGCTCACGCACTCTATACCCTCTTTTGAGTCATTCCTTGACTGGACTAGTAACATTTACGCTAATAAGAAAGTTAGGTATTAAAGAATAGTATTAAACAAAGTTATCCTAGTTTTTTTGAACATTAAACATAGATGATTACATGTGTTTTTTTTACAAAAATAGAATTATTTATAATAAAGGTTGTGGTATATATAATAAAAGATGTAAGTTTGTGTACTGTATACATAAATGATTTTTTTCAGTAAATATTCGACAAAAGAGCAGATAATCCATATAAATTATGGTACCAGGACGCCTATGGACAAGAAAAAGGTATCATAATTCATAAAGGTGCACCATGAACAAGGGTTAAAAAGGCATGTCGAAAACAAGTTATACCCAGTTGTTTTTGTTAATGTAAGGGCAGATGACAGGTGAATACATAAAGATATACCAATTTCTTATTTCAAAAACTCTTGTGAAAGTAAATTCTAAGTAAGATGAAGAATAATTTTAAAGAATTATTAAACCAAAGTATAAAGAGACTATAGAGCTAATCTAAAGTTTTTTTTAATGTTTTTGACTCACAAGTAAAATAAGGTAACATATTGTTGTGTAGCTGAACTTTAACCTCCAACAAAGTTTACATGAAGAATTGTTGTGATACAATTCTTAGAATAACATTTCGAACAGGTGGCAATATCTTTTGCAGTACGTGCCTCAACTCTCGATGCTTGTCCTTATTTCTTAATACACTGTTTACTCATATTAATATGCTACTATTATTCTCTGCTGACATGCGTATTTTGTATTTTTATCTTGTTTTCCTCATCTTCTGCCTTCCTATTTCCTTGCTTTGATTAAAGCACCTGCCCTCATTTTCTTTGGTTAATTTTAATTATTTTTTCTCCTTTTAAGTAGACGTTGTCTGTGTGAAATAGCTACAGTAGTAATCTTATGTATATTTGCTGCTGTGGTTTTTTCAATTTTTTAAATTTTATTTTATGTATATTGATAAGTAATCCATTTTGCTTCGGGTACCTAAATCTTAATACCCCTGAAAAACTCTTTTTGTCAGCAATTATAATAATATTTTATTTTATAAGATAATAATACTAAGAAAAAACAAATAAACAAACTATTCAGCTTTATCACATTAGTGTAGATAAGGTTTATTAGTTCCACCTTGTTTTAGTGTGTTTGTCACAAATTACCGACACTACATATAATTACTATGTCACGCCTCCCTCAAAGATCACCAATATACCTCAAAGACTTACCTTAAACGATAGCAATAGTGACTGAGGACTTCACGTACCTTCAAAAGTAAAGGCAAGCCGCAAGTGCACACATCCATTTATCTATGAGGTTTTTATAAAAATTCTTATAACAATGAGGTAGGCTTTTTCTGCAGATAGCTCTCTATTCTTTCTATTCGTAGTTTTATTCAACTTTGTCGTAGGGAATAAGTAAAATTATTTTTTCTCCTTTGAAGATTTGTTTATTACATTATACTATTTGTACATTACAGTACTGTATTCTTAATTGTATCTAAAGTAAGACAGTAATAGTAAAAAGGTAATAGCAGAGTTTATTATCAAGATCAAATCACGAGCAATAAGAGATATAAACCGCCTATACGGTCTAGCGTATTTGATAAATGACCGCAGAATTCAAGGATACAAGATTCAATTTGTGACCTCTATAATACTTTTATGCGACTAGCGACGTCGCTCATTACGCTCGGTTGAGCATAATTTTTCATTAAGCTCACTGTGGAGGCAGTGAGTTGTTCCGCATCTTTTATCGTCCTCGTTGTGTACAGGTGACTGAGGCTGTTTGTACAAATGATACTTAGCCGCTTTTTGTGTTCTGTCGTTTTGTTTGAGAAAACCTCTCAGAAAGGACAGGATTTCGTAATTTATGGGTCTATTTTAAAAATAAATGTCTTCACGTTTGTTAGCACTAGATTGCTTAGTTAATGGAGTTCTTGTTGAGATTTTGTGAAGAAAAATTCGCTCGTATTCACGAGAATTTGAGCATGAACCTGTCCTTATATCTTCTGTACAAATGTTGACGAACTTAGCTAATTCAGGCTTGACAAACGAGAGATCCTATTCTTTATGCAGACAGAGCTGTTATCAATTGATAATTGTCTTCGAGATTATCTGATACATTCTATTTTCTGTTAGACTTCAATTTTAAGCCAAAAACAGATTGGTGCTCGAAGTATGAACAAAGAACAAAACAAATAATGATTATTATTATACATTTTTGAATGGGCTGAATTTCTAAATATCGCCAGAAATTAAAATGTTTTTACCACCCACTTACTTGTTTTTTTTACGGAACATTTTTACAGAAATCTGTACCTGATGGTGAGTGACCGGTTTATATGCAAAGCCGGAAACATTTTCGTACAAAGTGGACAAACAAAGCTTTTGAAAGCTGTTACCGACAAAACCCTGTTTTGGCTTAGCTACAAGTACACCGTAAAATGATTAACATTACTATTTTCAAACGATATTTGCTCATATGATTTCGTTTTATATTAGTTCTATGGAAAGATTAATGGAAGCTGAAACATATCAACTCTAGAAAATAGGAATATAATAATTGACATAGTGAAGCAGTTTGCATAGTTATATGAATTTAGAAAAAGAATTGTGTCGCACTGAACGATAATTTTTTTACAATTCCATGCTATTAACTTTTTTATTTTAATAATAATGTATTATAAAAATATAAATAATATTTTTAATGATATATCATGTTATTTTGATTATTTTTGCATGAAACATAACAATATCTCGTACTATATTATTTTCCTACAAACAAGTTTAAATTATTTAGTTAAGTGTACAAATTGTTGGGTGACCCAAATACGAATGAATACCGTAAATATACCAATTCTGATTTTAAAAGCAAAATTTTTTTTGATCACATTTTTGTTTGTTATTCTCTGGTTATCAACAAAGTCTAGTATAAAGTCCTACAAATATTTTATTTTCGAATACGATTACGCATGAGCCTTTCCTATTACGGTATAGTGCAAAAAAAAGGAAGTTCGATACCAAATTAATTATCATAGTTTTATCGAGTCATATCCATTTAATCATAGGTAGCGCTTATAAACATCGATTTTAAGTGATCAAAGTCCTAACAGACCGGAGGCAATCAAAATTGGCAATTGCATATCCATCACATTTAGATGGGTGACCACATTTTTTTAAGCAATTCTGGGCTTCGTTTGACATCATAAACCGTTGGGTGATAACTACACTAGCAGTTGCATGTTTCGCGTGTTGTCGCCTTTTTTATGGAAATAGCCGGCAAACGAGTTGACGATCCACCTGATGGTAAGTGGCTATCGTCGCCCATGGACGTCAGCACCAAATTCAAATTCAAAATAATTTATTCATATAGGTATCATATAGGTATAGGTAACACCAAAGGCATCACTGATGAGTTGCCAGCCATGAAAGAAAGAAGAATAAGAAAGAAACGCCCCCTTCGGCGCATAATGTACAAAACGCAAAATGAACACAACACGCAAAATGTACAAATCGCAAAATGTACAAAACGCAAAATGCACAAAACGCAGAATGAACACAAGACGCAAAATGTACAAATCGCATAATGTGCAAGAAAGCCCACGTTCACATCGATCACGTGCATAAACGACACAAAATATTTTTTAAGCAAAACAATCTAACAAGTTTATATTTCTACTAAGTATCTAAGTATTTATAATATTATTTCCCTATGTGGTGCCGGGTCCACTTAAGTAGAATAGCACCACTCCCACCTCTTCTTGGGATGTCGTAAAAGGCGACTAATAGGATATTCTAGGAGACGGGCAGCAGTGTATCTCTGAGTACTGTCATCACCAGATCCCCTACTGCGGTCACCAACACGAACTGGCCAAGCGTGGTAACTATTGGCTAAACCTCCTAATGACAGCCAAAACTAAGCCTCGGCTCCCAGTCCCCGTCAGTTCCACTATTCCTGGCGGTCATGGTAACGGGGGAGCAGAGGGTGCTAAGCAGTGTTGACAAGTTAGCCACTTTTTGGCTAGATCTGGCTACATATTTAGCCATAATTTTAGCAACTCATGACTTGACAAGCTAATAATTACTTGTTAAGAACTGGTGCTAAGAACCGCCGGCAGAGATCACGCATCAAACAATCATCAAAACAACTTCTGCACCTGGCAACATATCAGGACACTGAGGACCGACGACAAGATAAAAGAGTTGGAAGAAGAGATAGACAAATTAAACTGGAGTATTGTCCGAAGACAGGGGGAGGACACGATAATACTCAAATCCGGAAACTTGCTCTATCACCGGGAGGGCGAACATCTGTTCCAAGGTGGTGTCGGGTTCCTCGTCCACGAGTCCCTCATCAATAACATTGTGCAGGTTGGGAGCGTGTCGGCCAGGATAACATACCTTACACTCAGGATATCACAACGGTATTCATTGAAGGTCGTACAGGTATATGCGCCGAATTCGACACATCCCGACGATGAGGTGGAGGTTATGTATGAGGAAATTAGCTCATTTCACAGTTGTGATGGGGGACTTTAACGCGAGACCAGGTACGCGAAATGACGCCGAGATAAAAGTTGGTCCCTTCAGATTTGGATGACGGAACCACCGAGGCTACTTACTGGCTAACGTTTTAGAGAAGGAAGATCTCTTTATGATGAACTCCATCTCCAGAAAACCACCCCAGCGTAAGTGGACTTGGACTGATGGTTCAACTACAAGTGAAATAGACTTCATTCTGGCAGACAATCTGCACATATTATGTTCGGAGTTGTACCGAACAGCTCAGCGATTTTGCAGTATTGCATCGCAGCAAGTTTGTCGCGCGATGCTCGATTTAATGATGTCTCTGTGATCAGCAGGTTTAAAACCGGAAGCGATCACCGTCTTGTAAGAGGCACATTAAATATCAACGTGAAGCTGGAACGTGTACGCCTGATGAAGTCTACGCGTTTCGCGAGCCTGGAATCATTCGTTTCAGTTGACGAGTTTAACACAAAGATGGTAACAAACAGCTGTTCACGAGGTAGGGTCAAAGTTCTTTAAGACCCGCCCCAGTGGAAGATCTCAGGTTCTCTCAGAACATCACATCATCGTTCTAATGAGGGATCGGCAGTCTTCAACCTTACTTAATATCAAAAAGAGAAGCCCTTCAAAAAGTTGCGTGTCGTCGTGAAATAGGCCTTAGTCCTTGTTGCACATTATGCGATTTGTACATTTTGCGTCTTGTGTTCATTCTGCGTTTTGTACATTTTGCGTTTTGTACATTTTGCGATTTGTACATTTTGCGTGTTGTGTTCATTTTGCGTTTTGTACATTATGCGCCGAAGGGGAAACGCCTTATTTAGTTACCATATTAAGTAAACCATTTGTTAAATAATTTTGTTTAGGTGGTTTGAGTTCATTAGACTTGTCTTTATTAGCTGTAGTAATTTTACCTGATATTCAGGATCTATATAAAGAACTGGAAGGTGGAAAAGGGAACCCTGGAATGCTTATCAGCCGTCATTCAATCATCTTCCGGGATTTCACCAAATCCCTTATAGAATTGATCAAATCACGGATTCCTTTATTTCCAAGTGACGAAAATAAAGGTAGAATAGGTAATTATCGGTATAAAGTTCTTGGATTACACTAAGACTCCGCATTGTATCGCCATGTTGGAGTACGCTAAATCTCCTGCATTACAAGATTTATACCCTGCAGAAACCAGAAATCTGTTAACGTGTTAAAACCACTTTAACTAATTTGTAGACGCTGTAATTTAGCGCGTATGTTATTCGCACCAAAACGGGTCTCGCCATAATGCCCGATTCTCTGAACGCACTGAATAGTATCATTGGTGTCGGGTGAGCTTAATTAAGTAAATTAAAGGAGAATGCCCATAGCCAGTACTCTCAAAAAAGTTATTGTGTCACAGTGATTTTTGGACAAAAAATTAAATTAAAGTATTTCAAGTATATACCCTATTTCCTAAGAAAATCCTCTTTGGGAATTATTGTCTAAAATGAGTAAGTAACTTTACTTTCGTTTTACGAAAGAAAACCATTCGGCCATTTATATATTTATTGTATTCTAAGGTGTCGTAGGTCAGAGTTAATTAAACACAACTTCACTTTTAATCGTCACAATATTTATTTCACTTCACATACACTTCACTTATTTACCTTAACTATTTTACACTTGTTTCTCCGTTTAAAGCACAAGCAAGAGTAACCCGAGCACTACTTGACAACCGTTTTTATAATATCTTCCCCCACCATAACGAAGTTAGTCGCAAAAATCGATTGTCTTTTCGTCTCTCTCGTAAACATTGATTAAGTCAGTTAAGTATCTTTACTCATAAAGAAAAATTTAAACAGGTAAATATAAATATCAATTGTCAATGTAATAATTTAGAAATAATAAAATAATCAAATCTATACATTAATTCTTATTATATATAAAGGTAAGGTATATAATGCTAACAGCTCGGCCATCCTACTTTGAGCGAGTCCCATCGCTTTGTTAGACTTAATTTCATGTAGGTATACAATCAATTAATATTAATTTTAATTTAATACAAATCTCGCAACGAATGTTATTAAAATATGAAGCCCGAGCAATAAGAAAAATCAAGAATATTACTAAATAAATCTGGTAACTAAATAATTAACTAAATACAATAATTTAAACATGATAATCATAATCGGTTAACAAATCATAGACTTTATTTTCTTGTTGTTGATATTGTTTCAGAGTTTAACTAAGCTGCCGACTAAACTGGATATTCAAAGTTGGTCGTCGCCTTTTTCTGTATCACTTTCAGAAGATTCGGATTCGAGATTTCTAGTGAAATTCATCCACGGTTGAATTTTATCTATAGCCACAACAGTTTCGTATCTTCGATTTTGTTTCCTGGTCAGAGGTGTATCCTCAATCAAAAATCGGTCATTATCAAGTACTTTTATTATACGATAGGGTCCTTGGTATTTTACCACAAGTTTTTGTGATTTACCATCGTGAGGTAGTTGTCTTTCCACTCGCACTAGATCTCCCTCTTTATATTGTGTCGCCGTTTTTCTATGTCTATTGTAATTAGCAGCATCTCTTATTTGTTGTTCTTTTATCCTCTCCCCAGTCTCTTGCCTCAGCTCGACAAGGTCTTCTACTGGAATTCTGTTTAGTGTGTCGTTGATAACTTCGCTCAATTTACCTTCTGTTCTGCTGAGGATGTTAAAGCCAAACAGTAATTCCGACGGGCTCTTTTGTGTCGTTTTGTGTTTTGTGGTATTTACACCAACCTGTATATCCGTGATATGCTCATCCCAGGCTTTCTCGTCTCGACCATGGTTACAAGTAGACAGTGCATCTAAAATTGTCCTATTGAATCTTTCAACCTGGCCGTTGGCTCTGGGAGTGGCAACAGCATTCTGAATATGTTTTATTCCGTATGCTTTAACGAAGTCTTGAAATGTTTTGCTCGTAAAGGCCGTACCTTTGTCTGTTATTAAACGTGTTGGGACGCCAAAGTAGCTCATATAATGTTTCATCACTTGTACTGAAGTGGTAGATTTGGTATTCTTGACTGCGTTTATACTAACATATTTTGTGAAGCCATCAACGATCACCAATAAGTAGCAGTTTCCTTTTTTACTCTTGACGAACGGTCCTAGATGATCTGCGTGTACAGTGTGGAAAGGCGTACTTACCTTTTCGATGGGGTGTAGCATGCCTTCCCGCTTTCCACCGGATGCTTTATGATGTGCGCACTCTAGACATGAGGTGACGTACTTTTTTACGAACCTGCGCATCTTCGGGAACCAATAATGCTCTCTAATACGCCCTAATGTTTTATCAAATCCCCAATGTCCTAAGTCGTCATGGTTCATTTGAAGAATCTGCCATCTTACGCTCCGAGGTACAAGCCATTTTATTTCATCACCTACGATACGGTATACTTTATCATTTTTGAGCTTGTAGTTCTTATGTATGTCCATGACTTCCTCCATGTTAGGGTCCGAAAGGATCTGTTTTATTTTCTTGACCTCTTCGTCCGCAGATTGCACAGTTGATATCCAGTCTTGGTTAGACTCTTGTACAGGTAAAACATCTAACACATGCGGTTCACTTACATCATCGTTGACCGGGTTCCTGCTGAGTGCGTCCGCATGTGTCATCCGAGTGCCAGGTCGATATTCTATGACGCAGTCGTACTCTTGTAACTGAACCCACCAGCGGGCTATACGAGGTATCAAGTCCCTTTTGATTAACGTTGAGCGGAGTGCGTTGCAGTCAGTCAAAATTTTAAAAGGTATTCCTATTAAGTAGACTCTGAACCGACTTAGGGAGGCAACCACCGCTAGTGTTTCTAATTCATAGGAATGCAACTTACGTTCATCAGTTGTTGTCTTACGGCTAAAGTATGACACCGGTTGCAGGACGCCGTTCGAGTTCCTCTGAAGTAGAATCCCTGCTAAACCTTCTTTACAAGCATCTGTGTGCAATTCCACTTCCGCTTTAGGGTCATAGAGTGCCAGTAAGGGTCGGTTTATAAGTAGTTGCTTTACTTTCTCAAACGCTTGATCTTGCTCGTTACTCCAGGACCATTTTACATTTTTCTTCAACAAGTCCGTCAGTGGAGCAGTTATCAAGGCATACCCTTTGATGAAGCGTCTGAAGAATCCCGATAGGCCTAAAAACTGACGTACTTCGTGTTGGTTAGTGGGACGTGGAAATTTGGAAACTGCTTCGGTTTTTCTACTTCCAGGTCGAATCCCTTCTGCACTTACATCAAAACCAAGAAAATCAACTGAATCGAGAAAGAAATGGCATTTGCTTAATTTTAAGGTTAGTCCACCCTGTTTTAGCAGCTGTAATACTTCTTCTAACCGTCGTAAGCCTTCCTCAAAATCTTTTGACGGGATCAGTATGTCATCCATGTAGACAATAGCATACTTAATCTTGGCTTCCATCAATATTTTATTTATCGTTCTTTGAAAGACCGAAGGTGCATTGACAAGCCCGAAAGGCATGCGGTTAAACTCAAATTGCCCATCTGGCGTCACAAAAGCAGTTTTGTAGCGTGATTTTTCAGATATTGGGATCTGGTAATAGCCTGATGCCAGATCCAAAGACGTGAATAAAGTGTTACCTGCCAACAGATCCAGCTGGTCTTCCACACGAGGCATCGGGTAGTGGTCCTTCTTCGTCTTCCTATTTAGTGCCCTATAATCGACGCATAAACGCTTGTCGCCTGTCTTCTTTTGTACCATGATGATTGGACTTGCATAGGGTGAAGAAGACTCCCTTATTATTTTACCGTCCAACATCTCCTGGATCATATCACTCACCATCAGTCTTTCCGCATGTGACATACGATATGGGCGGTAAACAATCGGATCCTCGTCAGTGAGTTCTATGGTCATTTCGGTAACCGTGGTATAACCTAAATCATGTAGTCCATTTGAAAAACAGTCCCCATACCTGGCCAGTAAGTTTTTCAATTCTTCCCGCTGGTTAGTGTCTAACTTCGAGTTACAGTTCACAGTGGTATCCATCACTTCGTCATTGAAGACGACACTGAAAGAATTTCTGATGGTGTCTATTGGTGCTCGTTGCTCTAGTGTTCTTGTCAAAAGAGAACCTTTAGTTATGTGTATGGGGTTTGTAGCAACGTTGTAGACTAGGATCGCTCCGCGACCGTTCTTGATCTCATAATGACCGGGGAGTAAATAATATTCCTTGCCCTCTGGTCCACGTAATGTACCTCTCACCTGCACCTCACCATTGGACAATTGAGAATCGGCAGAAACTTGTATTGCCCGTATTGTGTTAGTGGGAACCTCGCAGTCGTAGGTCGCTACTAAGCTGATTTTGTTTGGAGGCATTCTTTGGAATGTAATCGCGTCTGGTGTCTTGATTATCAGGATGTCAGGTTTTTCTGTGAAGGAATGTCCCAAAAGCACAGGATGGAGCAGGACATAATCTTCTACCACATATAAATCGATTATTTCTGTAATCCCCTGGACTTCCACAGTAGCAACAACCAATCCTATAGGATTTACTAGGCTGGCCCCTATACCTCTAAGTGTAGGTAAACTCCCTCTACAAGTCATTTGAAGACCTACAGTCTTGACATCGCTTACCCTGATTAGGGAGCATTGGCTCCCTAGATCAACATGACAGGCAATATTATACCCATTTATTCTGATGTCCATCACATATTTATTTATGCCGGTGTGTTCAGCCGTTACTTCGGAGACCTGTTTCTGTTTCGGATCATTACTTGATGTAGAGTTCTTTCCAGCCTCACTGGAGTGTCTTCCTGTATTCTTGTAGCAGTTGGAAGTAAGATGACCAAACCTTTCACATATCGTGCACTTCGATGGAGGTTTTTCGCACTTGTTGCTTCTGTGTCCTAACTCGTCGCAATTATGGCATTTAACTGAAGAAAACGGTCGATCACATTTGAAACTAGGGTGACCGATTTCGTTGCATTTAAAGCATCTAATAGAGGGATTGACTACTGTGCCTGATTTCGTAGAGTTCGTATTGACTCCAAATCTACCTCTCCGCATTGTGTCTTGCTCGGTTCTAGATACTCCTGTTTTTACGGTTTTGAAGTACTTGAGTACCTGTTCCGGTTCATGAAATTGAGCCGCCTGAGCCCCAACTTTCACAGCTCGATCTTCTATACCATATAAAATACAATCCACGGCTTGCTTACCGGTGATTTTGCATCTGTTCAGCAAATTTACCTTCGCATAATAATAATGCACCAGTGATTCACCATATTTTGCTCTTTTGGCTAACATCTCAGTTAGAAGCTCAGCATAGTCCTCCCTACACGGAAATGATTCTAATAGTTTCTTTTTCCATTCTGACCAAGTATGCAATACCGTAGTTAGACCTTGGTACCATGTCTTTGCAACGCCTGTTAATTTTGGTAGAGAATAGTGTATGATTTCTCTTTCTTCCCACCCATAAATTTTGGCACACTCTTCGACTTTAGTAAGCCAAGTCAAGCAAAGTAGTTTGTTCTTTGGATAACGGATCAAACTCCGGTATCACATTAGCATTGAATGTTATTTTTGGTTTATCGGAACCTTTAACCTTTTCTAGTATAGATAAAAACTTATCGACCAACCTTACATCTCGTTTCTCTCCCCTATATCTTAATCTCTTCGGTTCCGTTGACTCGCTTCCTGATGAGGTGGAAGAAGCGTGCTTTCTCTTCCTTGCGTGGCCAGATGAATGTCTCATACGTACCTCTCTGGTTCTTGCTTGTCGAGGAGAAGACGAATCTTCTTCGTTGCCAGATGAAGCAGAAGAATCACGTTGCTTCCGCACTGATGGTCGAGATGCCCGTTTTCGTCTTTTCCCATTGTATGCACCACCTTGCGTAGAACCTTCCCTTGGACCTCGTAACCGCTCACCCTCCTCAGATATATGTCCTTCCTGACCAAGTTCCTCTTGGTCCCTTGTGAACCTCAGCCTTAATCCACTACCTTGATTTCTCTCTGTTAGTTCAGACCCTCCACCTAGGGTTTCCTTGATTAATAGTGGCCCACCACCGAGGGCTTCCTCTCTACCATCCCACCCTCCACCTAGGGTATTTTTCCTTGACTTAGACCCCCCGCCTGGGGTTTCCTTCCCTCTTGACCTTTTGCCTTGGGTATGCTCTGCATAGTCTTCCATAGTTCCCCTTTCCTGAAACTTCCAAACGTTGTTTAAAATATCGACCCGTAATACTTATTATCATGTATTAAACTAAATTTTCCTTCGCTATCCTCTTTCCCAAGTCCACATGTAAGTACCTACATCACCACATATAGTAAATAAAGTTATTCTTCCCAGCCATAAAAACGTCAAATAGTATGTAGTCAATACTCGGAGTCACGTTACCGGTTAAACTTTTATTCAGTGAACCACAGAATTCATAATAAAGCCCGGTAACATTATTATTATTTTTTTTTTTTTTTAAGCAGCGCATTAATAAAACACTTCCCAATTTTAACTCCACCAAAAACGTGATACTTGTCAAGAAATAATAACTATTGCAATTTTTATTAATTCACATATACTTACTATTCATTTATTAACTTTTATTTTCATTAAACTCAACCCAATCTATCATTATTCTAATATTTCTAAATACTGTTGCAAATATCTAACCTTCACAATATAATACATATATATCATTATTATATTATTATGTATTTTATTATTTAAAAGGTATCACTAATTGCACTTCACAGATAGTTCACCACGAGTTTGAGTGCTTTCTCGAAATCACATCATCAGGAAGTAATAATTATTTCGTTTGATTGGTATATTTAATAAAAAAAACATAACAACAAACTATTGAAGATTTTATCATGAATTATCAAGTTTAACGCCTATGGAGTCTAGTACCTTCAGAATTTATCATATTAACTGCAACTTTTACACGTCATTAATAAAATAAAACGCAAATATAATCTCCTTTCCTCTGCCTAGATGCCGAATTAGCTAGTGACATTATCTCAGTACTGCTTGTCCGGGTGTCCGTTACGAAAAACTAATATTTATAAAGGGCAATTACTAAAAAGTCGAGATATGTGTTTTAATTGTTTATCAAGTTACTGTAAAATTATTGTACTCTTTGTATTGTATCGGGTATTGATGGGTTATTGTATTATTGTAAAAAAAAATATATAAAAACTAACAATAAGTATTATTATTCCGTTTCACTACGGTGGTGCCCTAATTTGTGTTGAATCACAACTCACAGGAGTAAACTACATTTACGTTAGCCTTTGTAACTTTAAATTACCTGATATTGCGTATTAACTGTAATCATTATTATCTCCACTTAAAGGAAAGAAAAAAAAGTAATGTATACTAATATATAAAGAGGAAAGATTTGATTGTTTGCATTGAATAGGCTCCGAAACTACTGAACCGATTTGAAAAATTCTTACACTGTTGGAAAGCTACACTATCCCCGAGTAACATAGGCTATATTATATTTTCAAAAAAATTAGGGATCCTTAATAAAACAACAATAATGTAACCCAAGGTGTAAAAAATAAAGAAAACCGAAGCAAAGCGAGGGCAGTTACTCGTACTAAATAAAGATAAAGGGAATGTTTAATTGTTATTTTGAGAAAAAAAAAGAAATTAAAAAAGAACCCCGCGTGTTTTATTTATATGTGTCAAGAGCGAATAAAACGAATTCGAATGCTAATCGCTATTATTTTTACAGGAACTAGGCCACGATTGCATGAACAAAATTCGGAAATACGAAAAATTCACCATTCTCATTAATCAAAATAAAGAAGCTACTTACGTTATTTTTACAGGGGCGTGATAAGAAAATGTATAATTTTCTTCGTAATCCCGCTTCTGACCTCTAAGGTGTCGTAGGTCAGAGTTAATTAAACACAACTTCACTTTTAATCGTCACAATATTTATTTCACTTCACATACACTTCACTTATTTACCTTAACTATTTTACACTTGTTTCTCCGTTTAAAGCACAAGCAAGAGTAACCCGAGCACTACTTGACAACCGTTTTTATAATATCTTCCCCCACCATAACGAAGTTAGTCGCAAAAATCGATTGTCTTTTCGTCTCTCTCGTAAACATTGATTAAGTCAGTTAAGTATCTTTACTCATAAAGAAAAATTTAAACAGGTAAATATAAATATCAATTGTCAATGTAATAATTTAGAAATAATAAAATAATCAAATCTATACATTAATTCTTATTATATATAAAGGTAAGGTATATAATGCTAACAGTATTTAGCATAAGGGCCAATCAGAAATCTTTTAAGATCCTTCGGGCCAATAGATTGCATTGATTCCATTATGATTATGATACAACAAACTAGATGACATAAGGCGACTGTAAAATGAAATAGAAAATTATTATAATCAGCCAGGAGTAATAGTGTTCTGTGATTATAATACATTACAAACTACATGGCGTTTTGGGACTGTCAAATGAATTTATAACTTAAAAGATCGACATTACATACGCAATCGACTTTAATACGCCTGCATAGAGTCCATATTACTGTGAGTTTACAATAACCTAAATTCAAACTAATTTTGTTGAAAATCTCGTATTTCCTACTATTAACATTAACTAAAGTTAGTATATGTAATTTATTAAGATAACAAAATCAAATAAAGGTATTTTTATCAAGACACAAAAATGTTAAAGTCAGTACATTTCTCCATACTAAATGGACATTCTCCTTTCTGTGTTTTATTAAAACTAAAATAAAGTATCGGTAATGTAGGGCTTGTGTTTACTGAAATGGATACGAATGGTACAATACCATCATCCTAATAAAAGAGCGTGTATTTCGAATCGTCTGAGTTCGATTTTAACCGCATATACATATACAATTTAACTTAATTTTAAAAAGCCAGAATGAAAAAATGTTATATTTAATCAGTTATTTTTGTGATGAATTAGATTCCAGAATGTTTTTGCGATATTAATGCTCTTACTTCTATCCAGTTGCCATGACTTATGATTGTGACAGGTATTTGTGTTGTATTGTATTTTTTCCACTTTTCTCCTTATTTTTAAGTGGAAAGATAATTTTAATGAATCACCAATACAACTTGTTATGCCGGTTATATGTTTCTATTGAACTTAAAAATATCACTCCGACTGATAATCGAAACTTGCGCACATCCTTAGACAATTATGCCAACAACTCATCTAAATGGTTAAAATATGTCTTGTAAATATTATGTTTTAGCCAAGAATCAAACTCGTCTGGGCTACAAAGTTCAAAATGTTTTGCACTTCACTTTCATAATATTATAAAGAAGTGAAATATGAGCCAGCTCTATAAAACTACATGTATAAACCGTACTTAGACCAGGCCTGGCGCACTCTGCATTTTTGATATGAAGTTACAAGTGTGCCGTGTTCGACGTGTCGGGCTAATTCAGAAAATTCGTAAGGGCTGTCACACGTTTTTTAATTTATCACACATGATGTCATCACATATGTCACACGTTAGTTCAATACAACGCGCTTCATCATGCTCATCGATATTAACTTAAATGAAGGCAAAAACATATTGCATCGCATTCCGCTACCCAAACAATAATGAGGATCCGAAATCTCACGTTTTTTGTCATATGTCATTCCAGATTTGATACGCATACCAGCTTAAAAACCTAAGAGATAATATTTGTTTCATAGGAAAGGTAAGTGCATACCAACATAATACCGTATGGCCATCTTCTTAGATTAAAGTACCTATATAGACTTTGTCAAATGTTAAAATGTAAAACAGTTTTTTGATCTACATGCTACTAAATAAGGATTTACTTAGCCTAGATTTATTTAAAACGGCATTTGTTCATAAGAGTAGCATGGGCATATAACCGTTAATTAAACTTTCAGAATAATTTTATTGTTTCAAAAAAGACAACCTTGATATTGCCAGAGATGATAGCATAAGAAAAAAAGTCATTACGCGTTTTTGATAAGCGCTGTTCGACCTGAATTATATGTTACTTTATTGGGTCGGAGTAAGAGTCTTCTGTATTATTAAGTACTATTATGTCTTCTATGCAACACTCAAATGTCCTAGATATCTGACACTTTATTACAACGATAATTCTTGACAAAAAATAACCGACTTCAAAATTAGCTAGGGATACTTCTAGGACTACTTCACAAGCACCAACTTTTGATTAAAAAAATAATCAATAAAATCGGTTTACCCAGTCGAAAGTTCTGAGGTAACAAACATAAAAAAATAAAATCGAATTCGAGTACCTCCTCCTTTTTTGAAGTTGGTTAAAAACTACAAGTCATTAAAACCGCTAATATTAAGGTTGATTTCGAAATTATTTTTGTTCGACTAATGTGAAGTCTGAGCATAGCCGAAGTACGCTTTATAGATCTCACCCTAGACATAAGTGAATTGGAACGACCACGACGCAGTGACTTATGATGTCATTAGATGTCATAACGTCATTACTGTTATTCGTGGTGTCATTTTTATGTCTGCATTCAAGAATAAAGAAGATTATTGTAGGAATGTTTTGTAGAATAGTGCACTTTAGTAACCCTTTTGAGCTTAAGGGATTTCATCACATCATCATAAGTAACGTAAGAACCTGACTTTTAAGTGCGTATTTACGTCACATGAACAATAAAATAATATACTTACTTAAGTTTAATTTTTTAATGTACGATAACTAGCACCCTCTATGTTACGTCACGCATTTCGTAATGTACTAATACTCACAAAGTATGTTATAAAAACATTAGAGTTTTAGTTTGAAATCACAGACTTCACTATCTATTTCTGTGTTTGAAAGAGTATTGCATATTATATGAAATTATACTATTATTAGTGCTTTTTAACAAATATTATACTTCTAGGTGGGTCAAGGATCTTGAAAAGTATTCTAGACATTTTAATACGATTTCTCGTATTGCAAGAATTGTGTAAGCTTCGGCCTTTATAACTCAGTTATGAAGGAAATGATATTATACAATTTCAACAGAAAAGTAAAGCATTGAATCGAATAAATCTCCTTTTCAACAAATTGTAAGGAACATGAACTAATTTGCATTTTTCCTCGCTCATTTTAAACGTTAATACAAGAATTGTATATATGTAATATGGTAATACTATTGTATAATACAAGTACTTTAGTAGAAATCTCTATCCCCACATGAGACAATTGCTTTGCGCAGACATTTCTGGGAGATTATACACCTAGGGACTAAATAAGTGTATCATGGCTAAACGATGTAACCAATAACAAGGTTTGTCTAAGATTATTATTTCCTATGCTAGTTCTGTCGTAGCATGGAGAAGCATTTTTTTTATGTAAGGGAACTTCGTGAAATTAAAATAATTAAAAAAAATAGAATATATCGCTGCAGCCTAAAATAAGTTCGTAATAATCTTTGAAATTAAGAAAAAGGGACCTGTCAAGAAGACAGACAGATTGAGAGTATCGCGAATCAAAGTAAACAACTAAATAACGTTGAATTGATAAAATCGGGTGTTATCAGGCAATAAACGGATAGTATCCTTGTGCCTGTCGAATTGTGTGTTTTATTTAGTATTCTGGCAGTCCTGACATATAATTACGCCCACAGAGAGAGATCCATGTTCATAGTACTGAAGTAATCTTTGATACATGGTTTGCAGAGATGATCTGAGTTCATACGAACGAATACCTCCACAGAGCCCTGTCCTATAAATATATAAATAAATAGAATATAAAATAAATAGTAAAAGTGAAGATGCGGTATTAAAGAGTGGAGAGGAGATATAAAAGTACTTTAATACATTGTGGAGAGTTCCTTTAAACATTACCATTTTACAATACAATTTAATATTTACGCCAGTAAAATACTTTTAATTATAATTTCTCAATAATAGATAAGCAGTGATTATACTTTATTTGGCCCGCTGTATACGTTTACATAAGAAATGCTCGACGTGGTGCGTATGAATTTTCAACGAAGTTAATTTCAATAACAAAACAGGCAGCATGCGTGACTTGGTGAATATTTAAACCAAAACCGCACTAAGCTCGCTTTAAAAATATTCCGTAATAAGTGAACTCGGTGAACTTTTTAAATTAATATATTTTGTATAAAGCCCTGGATTAGATTATGTGGGTACTGAATCTCTCACTCCTTAAAGATACCCTCTTATCTGTAGAAATAATATAGATAAGTATTACGAAATTCAATATTATATTATTTAAACAATCAGTAATAGAGCATTCGTGATAGTAAAATATTGTCATAACCCACTGGTCACAAATATATTATGTTTAAAAGGATTTGGGTTTGGATATATTCAATTATATTTTAAATTATTATTACTTGTCCGCCAAGGAAGTGTTATGTTTTTCATGTTTTGAATTAAAACTATGTAACTTCAAAGCTGTTCATAACGTAAATAATATGAGTATATCACCATGCATTATACTCAATACGTATAAGGATTCTAATAATATAATCATCTCTTTTTGTAAAGCCTTCATTTTAGAATAGGTAATTACTAAATATTATAGAAAGTTAATTTAATGAAAACCTTTGCTCTCAGAACCTACGTCCAAAGAAATACCGTCGTTTCTTCATTTCCGTGAAATTGTCTAGATATTTTTAAATTTTAAATATAAGTTCTACCCACAACTAACAGGTTTGCTTCTTGCATTCTTAGCCTTCGTGCTCTATAGACTACATTTTAAATTAATTCAAACGCCGTTTACACAAGAAATGCATAAATTAATAAGAGCTTTTCTATAAAGAAGTTGTTAGACCACTTGCGAATAATAACTAGCGCTAAAACCAATGAAACGACGAATAATTTTTCTTATTTGAGTTCTCTGCAAATAGAAACAATAGGTTTGAATTGGATTATAATTTGTTATAAAATATGAAAACACAAAAATGGATTGTGGTTATTGTTAAATATTTTTCATCGTTTATTCGCCATCGCTCATTGTCGTTCACTAAAACAAAGGCATAATCATGTGACTCGTCAGAATGTAGGTATGTAGGGAAATAATTTTCTAACACGCTGTTAAAAACGTTTAAACATGTTTTGGCTGTAAAGTTTGCGAACATTAAACATTTGTAAAAAGGGTGATCTGGTAGTGTTGGTTTGATTGGGCGAGACCGTAATAAGAAGTTCCGAGTTATGGTAATTGGTAGTTTATTTATGGTTACACAAGGTGAGAAAAAACTTATTTAATACGACGCGACTTATTTAATACTACGGAGCCCGAAATGGTTTTGGTGTGAGCACACCAATGGTTAACGATGTACTGACTCATTTGATTGAACATTACTTTTAATATTAAATTAGTGCAAAAATGCTTAAATGCAAAAGTGCTGAGCTGTTCGATCGTTTAGCGTTCGAACATACTCCCGCGCCTGAGATGAGAATGAATCTATACAATTTTGGCTCCAATATTATGCAATAAAATTGTATAAAAAACCTATATCTTATTTTAAGCAACTACAATGCAAGCCGTTATTACAAAGATATATAACCGCATCTTATAATAAAATTAAGTATTTATGATTATAAAATAAAAAACAAAATAGTAAAAGAAATAATAAATGGTAAAAGGTAAAAATCAAAATTAATAAAATTATTATTAAAGACAAAATGGTAAAAGAAATAATGTATGGTAGTAAGTAAAAATCAAAATTATTAAAAATATTATTTAAAGAAAATATTAGATATTATGCTATACTAAAGAGTCTTCAACCGTAACACGTTTACGCGGAACAGGTGGCGATTGTCCATCTTTTTTACCCGCACTGATACCACGCACACTAGGCCACCGTTTGGCAAAGTTTTGTAAACGAACCCGAACACTATCATTGCGCTCACTCGATTGCACACTAGCACGAGACACTTCACTATGCACTGAGGTTGGTAACACTGGCTGAGGCTCCACCTGATGGCCGTGAGGGCTAGGACCCTCCCCACGGCGACGAGTAGGACCCACCGGCTGGAGCCGACGGCTGCATCGACCTCTTCTCCACCACCATCCTACTGCTGCGATTATCGCTATGGCCATCAATATGTACGTGGTAGTGTAGTGATGAATATCATGCATCGATATATCATTTACTTCTGCTTTACTCGCTTTCAATCCTTCTATTTGGTCTCCAAGTATTGTTAAAGACGTGTTTAACTGTTGGTTTTCTTGTAAAGTCTCTACGTCCGGGATTTTTAAATTTACTATATTATTAATCTGATCGAGCTCCGGAATTAAAATCGTTGGTGAATAATTTAAATTATTGGATTGTAGTTGTAAGGAATGTAAGGTAACCTCTTTCCCTTTAAGTATGCAATTCTGATCGAGGCTGATGATCCCTGCGCGACTCAGCTGTTTAAGCGATATTTTATCATTACAAATTATTTTGATAGGGTATTTATCACAACAGAAGTACAAGTATTGTGAAGGCGACTGTAATTCTATCCATCTGTTTACGCATGGTGATTTCTCAATTTTACATGTTGCATGGTTTTTCTCGTCTTTGTTGCAAAAACACTCATCACGTTCTAGACTCATGATAGGTTTAAAAAGCTGGCATAGGTAAGCTTCCTTATGGTATAAACAGGCGTTCAATTCGTTAATTGTTGCAAGGAAATATGTATTTTGTTTTAAATTCACACCGACATATTCTGATACGGGTACTATAGTGATCATGCTATTATTGATTTGTCGGGGTATTGGTAAAATCTTGTATAACTGGTAACTTTCTCTACTAACTAGAGGAAATGTTATCTCAAATATAATAAATTTATCCGTCACTCTAGCTTTCATTCTTATCAATTGGTAGATATATTGAAAATCTGTGTCCACGTTTGTAATAGGTAGAGTAACTTCCCTCGACGTCTGGCCGTTGATGATTCGCAACTCACTCTTCATCTGCTCTGGCTTCAATAAATGAACACTAACTTGACCATGATAAATATCAGTAATTGTATCTATGAATGCATCTTGTAGCCTACGCAGACCTTGTAGTAGACCGCTTGCAGCCATTGCTGATAATGTGAAATCTTGTACAGAAGACATGTTTTGAATTTCTTGTTGTATTATATTGGTATTAGATTCTAACTCGTTTAATTTTTTGTTAATAAATTTGTGTTGTTTATCGACTGTTTCCTTCATCTTTTTCATGAAAGAAAATTCCGCTTCTACTACTGACGTCTGGTTTTTCCATAATTCGGATAAATGTTTTTCATTGTTTCTGGTTAACTCAATATCTTTGGTATATTTTTCCGCGAAAGAGGAGTCCAATACGCCGAAGAGTTGGTTCGCAAGATATCCGATGCCATTAATGAGACCTCTGCGCCGGCGGCTGGCGTGAATGTTAAAATGCTGAGTTAATAAAAGTTCATTGTAGTATTCTAGTTCTTCGAATTCATTATGTAATTGTAAATTTATCATATGACAATGGGAGTTGTTTTGAATGATATTACACAGTTTATTCAAATAAGTCGAAATTTTACTATAGGAATCAATAGCGTCCCAATATGGTTCCATGTCATAATAAAGAATTAAGTTCCACTTGTCTCTAATCAGCTGAACGTTGGTCATGGGGTCAAAGTACAAAGTCTGGTTTGGTGATAACTCTTTTATATTGAAAATAGCGTTGGCTGGTAACAATAGAGTCATGAAGTATAACATAGCGGTAGCTACGGTTACAAATGAAAATCTTTTTGGTTTCCTTCTTTTTCTTGTGCCTTCGTCTACATCTGGTTCCTCTTCTTTCTCTGGCAAGGGTTGGTCTGGTGATTTTATGGTATGGTCGATTAGTTGAGGGTTATTATTAATTGGTAGAACTGACAATTTCACAACAGGCCTCTTTATGGTACCGTTCTTGGTTTTTAGGGTGACAACTCGAACCAATCCGTCGTCTCCAGGATGAATGTCTGTAACTCGTCCCATAGCCCACCTTCCGGGTGGCACGATTTCTTCATGAATCACGACCAGATCTCCCACCTTTATGTTATCTTTAACTCCCTTCCATTTATTTCTTGCTGATAGCATTGTCAAATATTCTACTTTCCATCTTTTCCATACATCTTGAAATAATTTAGATGTTAAATGCCACCTGGTTCTGGCGTCATTTTCGGTTTCTATTATGGTTAATCCAGGCCTTGTCGTTAAGAAGTGAGCTGGTGTTAAGAAATCAAGATCTTCGGGATCTTCCGTTAAAGCACAAAGTGGTCGCGAGTTCAAGCAGGCTTCTATTTTTGATAGCAGTGTAGCATACTCTTCATAAGTGAGTTTTTGGTGACCAACGACTCTCTTGAGATGGTGTTTGAGGGACCTTATTGATCTCTCCCATATCCCACCGGCACTCGGCCAGGATGGCGCCAAAAAGTGAAATTCGATCTCCATTTCACTGATCTCAGATAAAAATTCGCTACTGGTATATAGTTGTTGTAAATACTCGAACTCCTCTTGTAACATCTTATTGGCTCCTATAAAATTGGTCCCATTATCGCTATATAAGTGACGAGGCGCCCCCCTTCTGGCTGCCATTCTTTGAAGAGCCGCTAAAAAGGCTGAACTGGTCAGATCTGATACAAGTTCTATATGAACTGCCTTCGTCACCATACATATAAAAAGAGCAATGTAACCCTTACTGGTTTTTATCCCACGTCCTTTATTAGCCTTCACTTCGATGAATCCTGTATAGTCAACGCCACAATGGTAAAAAGGGCACTCAGGGTTCACCCTGGCCTCTGGTAAGTCACCCATAAGCTGACTTTGCAATACCGGTTCTTGTTTCCGGCATGTTACACATTGTCTAATATATTTTTTGGTTGCCATATACCCTCCAATGATCCAGTAGTTTTTTCTTAAATGAGACAATGTAAGCCTAGCACCCCCATGGAAAGTTAATTCATGAGCTTGTTTAATTAATAAAATGGTAAAACGATGGTTGTGTGGGAGAATAATAGGATGCTTCATCTCAGGATTTATCTGAGCGTTTCGAAGCCTCCCTCCTACGCGTAAGATTCCGTCCATATCTAAAATAGGATTTAAACTCAAAATTTTACTTTTAGTGTGTACTTTATTATGTTTATTTAAATAATCTAAGTCTTGACCTAATGTCGATTGTTGTGCATATTTGATGATTTGCATTTTAGCGCGCCGCAGCTCCGGTAATGTGAGATAGGGTTGATGAACTGATTTCCGATAGGTAGGTAATCGTAATATCCACGCGAATATGCGAATGACCTTATTTATAGAACTGAATTTATTCAATAAGTAATTAAGTATGTTAGAAATTACTTCGCTACTTTTATCAATTATAACTACATTAGATTGTTTTAAAAATGAGGATTTTACTTCTAAGTCGGTTTTATAAATGGTTTTATTGGTATTTTGGATGTTAAATGAATGCAACCACGACGGACCTTGCCACCACAGCTCATGCTTTTTAAGCTGTGCAAGCGTTAAACCGCGACTAGCGCAATCAGCCGGGTTTTCTTTAGTTTTTACGTATCGCCAACTGGTTGATGGAATTATATCTGTAATACATTTTACTCGGTTAGCTACAAATGGCTTCCAGCGTGCTGGCTCGCCTTGTAACCATCCTAGCACAGCTGTAGAATCAATCCAGCCGTACACTTCGATATGATACTCTGGCAGGCACTGTAAAACCTTTTTCATTAGTGATGAAAGTAAAACGGCACCTAATAACTCTAAACGTGGTGTTGACATGGTTTTACTCATCGCAGCGAGTTTACCCTTCGCAGCGACTAACGTGATGGTATGATGGTTACCTTCGCTCACCCTACAGTAAATGACACATGCGTAGGCCTTATCCGACGCATCGCAGAACCCATGCAACTGAACAACCTGATCATCTTTCTTTAATTCTAGCCATCTCTTTATCTCAATAGTATTTATATCACTCAGATCATCTCTCAAAGTATCCCATTTGGTCTTAATAGTTGTTGGTAATGGTTCATCCCAATCAATTTTTGACACATATACATCTCTAAATAACAATTTCATGGTAGTAGTTAGTGGCGTTAGCCATCCTAACGGGTCGAATAGCTTTGAGATATCCGACAGAAGCGATCGTTTGGTAGCAAGGTCTGATTTTGACTCTAGTGGTAATTTTGAAAATTTAAAATGGTCGTTTTGAGGATTCCACCCTAATCCTAAAGTTTTAGCAGTATCTGGTTGTTTAAATTCATATACCTGTTCATTGCACCCCTTCATCCCTGCATCTAATAATAATTTAGGTTCATTTGATTGCCATTTACGTAAATTAAATCCGCCTGTTTTTAATAATTTAATTAAATCTGACTTGAGTAGTAACGCGTTTTCTATCGAGTGACTGCCACCACAAAAATCATCCATGTAAAAACTACTTTCTAATATTTTGGTAGCTTCGGGATAATTTTGTTTTTCATCCCTCGCTAACTGCTTGAGACACATCATAGCAAGAAATGGTGCTGGTTTGGTTCCGTACGTCACGGTAGTTAACTGAAAACTTTGAATTGGTTGAGTAGGAGACTCTCGCCATAGAATTTTTTGGTAAACTTGGTCTTCCTGGTGTAGTAGTATCTGCCTATACATTTTTTCAATATCAGCAGTATAGACATACCGATATTGCCTCCATTTTAAAATTAACTCTTGTAAGTCTTGCTGTAAGTTAGGCCCTGTATACATTGTATCGTTAAGTGTGGTACCGGTAGAAGACTTAGCAGAAGCGTTAAAAACTACCCTAAATTTATTAGCTGGAGACCCTACCTTGGTGACAGCATGATGAGGCAGATAGCACTCTGGTGTAGTGTTAGTAGATGGAATCATGTGGTTAAGATCGCGATATTCATTCATAAATTGTTGGTATTCCTCTTTAAAACGACTATTCTTCTCTAATTTCCTCTCTAAGCTACGAAACTGCGCCATAGCTAGCTGCTTCGTACCTCCTAATTGATTTTTTGTTTCTGGTTTAAATGGTAACCTAACCTCATACCTACCGTCCTCAAGTCTCTTTGTGGTTGATAAAAAATACTCTAAACATTTATGGTCATCGCTCGACATTTCAATCGGTTGGTTAATTTCTTCATTCTCCCAGAACCTACGTAAATCATCAACGTTATGAAGAACGACGTTACAACTATAATGTGGCTTCATCGAGCCACAGAGCAGCCACCCAAACTGGGTTTGCTGGGCTATGGGCTGGTCATCATTGTCTCCACGTATAATACCACCTAGCATAATCTTACTATATAAATCGGCTCCAAGCAATAAATCAATCGGACGGCTCTCGTTAAATTTTGGATCCGCTAAGTTAATATTCTGAACGTGCGACCATAATGGTTTAGAAAACGTTTTATTTGGTAAACTTTTAATTAAATTATTCATAATGAAAACTGTAGTGTTTACCGAGAAATCATTATACATCGACCGTATCTCAACATTCATCGTCCCCTTACAGTGATTTTCTTTTTCACCTACCCCAAATATCTTACCCTTGCACTGGTTTCTCTTTAAGCCTAAAGTCTGCGCCGTTTTTTCATTAATTAAAGAAATTTGAGAGCCCTGGTCAATTAAAGCCCTCATGGTATGTTGAGACCCATCTACCCCCGTGACATAAACCATGGCAGTAGCTAACAAAATTTCAGATATACTGTCCCGGGACACATGGCTAGATGTAGGCACGTGTTCGATAGGAGGTATATTTTGTGCAGGCTTTATTGGTTTTGATGACATAGTAACAGGTTTAGGTTTAACTAATGCCTCGTGCATCAAAGTATTATGCGTACCTAGACATTTACGACATAGTTTACTTGAAAAACATGGTTTGTTGTTATGATTAGTAAGGCAGTTGCGACATAAATTATATTTGTTCACTGTATTTAATTTTAATTCATTAGACATTTGTAAAAATCTGCTACATTGCCATAATCCGTGGTCAGCGTTACACAATATGCAAGTGATTGACCGCGACACGTGGAACGTATTCATGTTCGGTTTCATATTATTGGGGTTATAGCGAGTTAATGGATGATAATTATTATTTGAATTGAATGATCTTTTATGGTTAGATGGTAAGTTATGAGTGTTATGACGCGGTGAATTGTGTTGAAAGTTTAATTTTGGTTGGTTAGTATGTTCTTGCTTACGGCGAGAAGCCTCTAATGCAGTAAATTTACATTCTAAAAATGATAAGAATTCTTGCAGGACCGGTAGCTCCCTAGGGTCCTTTACCGATTCCACGTACTCTGCAAACGATTCGGTATCTAACTTTTGACCTAAAAGATGCACTAGAAGTGGATCCCACGTTTTAATGTCTACCCCAAGGTTTTGAATAGCATGTAAACTTTCTTTGGTGACGTCATGCAATTTTTTAATCATGGTTGATGATTGGTGTTGTATGTTTGGAAGCCCTAACATGGTGTTTATGTGTGAAGTAAAGATTAATTTTTTATTCCCGTAACGATGGTTCAATATATCCCAACATACTTCGTAGTTATCGGAGCTAATCTGAAGATGGTGAATCAGACGCTCGGCATCCCCTGTTACTTTACTTTTTAAAAATTGCATTTTTTGCGCGTTAGATAAGGACGGATTCTTATGGATGGTTTCATTAAACAGATCTTTAAAAGAAACCCAATGGTGATAGTTGCCACTGAATACCGGGATATCCATTTGTGGCGTGGACTTTTCTCGATGAGATACAGACCACATCTTGGTGTTAATAGTTTTCTTTAAATCCATATAAATCGTTTCATATTGAGTGAATAATTTCTGGTACCACCTGTCTTCTCCGTCACTTTCATCCTCTATCAGCCAATGTAGACTGTCAATGGTACTCCAACGAGCTTGAAGAGACTTAAGAGTGTCTTCAAATTCCCACTTGTTCTCCAGATGGTCGACTTCTATGGTGTTCACCGTACGCATAAATGCCTTGAAATTAATGGTTTGTTTTCTAAGCAATTCGTCTAGCTTGCTGTTACGGCCAGACGAAGTATTACGCTGCTGCTGGACTCCCCCCGCGCTAGATGAGGTACCTGGCTGATTGGTTTCCGGCACACTTGGTATGTTACTACGTTCTTGAGGCATCGGCTGTTCTGGTCTACTTAATTCTTGTTTGTCACCTAACTGGTCCATGGTTTTTGTAATTAATTTTTTAATGGTTAAATAAAGCTTTTCCGCGGTTTCAAAACAATTACTGGTAAAATACACATGGTCAAGATTAGCATAATCAAGAAGCTGTCTATGGTTACGTTGGAAACGTACCCAATACTCTTCTACGGTTATCAATTTATTCTTACAATAATCAATGGTTTTACGATCAGCCCCATCTTTCTTAAAGTTGGTTATAAGTTTAGAGAAAAATTCAGTAATCTCAACTTGGTTAGAATAAATACTTTCCATTTCTATGGTTATTATAATATGGTAAATAAAAAATAATAAATGGTTAGATCTCACCCGGGTATCGCCTTACGCTGGTATCATATAGCACTGCAATCCAGTTGAATGCACTGATCACTATAGCCACTGGTTCTCTTTGGTTTAATTTTCGGAAACACGAAATACTACGATTTGGTCCCGTAATTCGCGTCCCGAAAGGCCGCTCCGGCTCGAAGGACCATGTAAAAAGGGTGGTTCTGGTAGTGTTGGTTTGATTGGGCGAGACCGTAATAAGAAGTTCCGAGTTATGGTAATTGGTAGTTTATTTATGGTTACACAAGGTGAGAAAAAACTTATTTAATACGACGCGACTTATTTAATACTACGGAGCCCGAAATGGTTTTGGTGTGAGCACACCAATGGTTAACGATGTACTGACTCATTTGATTGAACATTACTTTTAATATTAAATTAGTGCAAAAATGCTTAAATGCAAAAGTGCTGAGCTGTTCGATCGTTTAGCGTTCGAACAACATTTTAGGTACAAAAACTACGGTTTTCATATTTATACAGTAACGTTCGACTTAATGTGAATAAATAAATTGAGTAGAAATATACGAGTACTTATACTGGAACCATACACAAAGCGTGAATAACCGTGATAATATAATCATATAAGGTTGTTAGGATGTCACAACAAACGCATTGCCCGCGGCTTTGTGCAATTTCTGGGATATTAAGTACCCTATATATATTTTTATTTATTTATTTAATTTTTGCAACACCTTAAGCTAGGTAAAAACTTAATGCCTAATGGCATTCTCTACCAGTCAGCCCTGGGTGATGGTGAAAAAGTAAGGTAGGCGCAAATTGTCGTTATAATCGGTAAAATTTTAATAAATACTACTTATATTACTTATCCTACATATAATAATGTATATACAATTATACACACATATTATATCATAATCCAGATCATGGTCTTCCTGTGTGATTTTAATGAAAATCTGTTCAGTAGTTTTTGCGTTAGTAAATTGTCCGTTTAGACGTATTAATTTGCTTAAAATTTCCTTAATATTTAATTATCTACTTAACTACTAACTTAATACGTGTAAACCGAGAGCCTGTTATCAGTCTCAACTATGTTGTTGTTTGGAAGATTTATTTGCAGAATAGACATGAAGTCGTTGCCTCGTCCATTACTTGGCGACGATAGCCACTTACCATCAGTGGATCGTCAGCTCGGTTGTGGGCTCGTTCTCAAAGGCATAAGATGTAGTGATAGGGTATATGGTAAGTTTAGTATTATGCGAATTTCATATTTTCACATTCTTTTGCCTGTGGCTTCGCACACGGTAGAGATCTATGTTTTACAAATCCCGGGAACCTTGAATTTTTGCGGGATTAAAACAGCCTATGTCTTAATCCAGGGTATAGGCTATTCAAATTCCAGCCAAATTGGTTAAATATGTAGTTGTGGCGTGATTGAGGAACAAACATTCATATTAATAGGATTATTTAAAATGCCTATTTTGTGAATAATCTTGAATTAAAATTTAAAAAAAAACCGCAACAGTTGGATTTACACGAAATATAGCTGAACACTCGCGATTAACACACCTTTCATACAAAACACTAGATCAAAATCGGTTCATCCGTTTGGGAGCTATGATGCCACAAACAGACATACAGATACACAGACACAAAGATACATAGATACACAGATATGTATGTATATAGAGACGTCAAACTTATAACACCCCACTATTTTCTTCGAGGCTTACAAAACCACTAATACAATGCTGACCATTGCCTTGTCGTCAAGAGTCGTCGCTTACTCGCTCATGATAGTGCATATTGGTGAAGAGCCACAAGGCAGTTAATTTAAGCAATTCTGTCCGAGAAACACGAGTTCCGAGTAAGAGGTTCTATAGCTAATGAATTAATTATTAAATGAAGGGAAATTTGGTGCGCAGCTTCATTATAAATTGTGAAGGAAATACTTGCAAGCGGGGCCATGTAATTAATTTTAGTATAGCATGAAGGTTGCGAGCAAGTTTCCGTTCATAATGGAAGTGTTCTAAGACTGTTTTATCGCTACTAAGGAAACATCGCTACTAAAACAACAGGAAAAATAGTAACATTATTATCGTGTTTGATTATTTTGTCAAATAATTAAAGTAGCAAAAATTTTCTGCAGAAGAATCATAATTTATTAATGTATTTGATTATTTTGTCACTAATCTTAAGTTGGTAGATAATATTAATTCAGTAAAAATTCTAGGTAATTCCTATAAAATCAGATAATATAATATAATACCCTAAATAATATTTGTCAAAGAATGATCTATAAGTGCTCTTTTATTACATTTTTTCTTAATGTCTTTTACATAATATAATAATAAAAATCAGTACCACATAATTGTAAATTTAAACTAAACCGAAACATTACCCAGCTAATTTAGAACGATAATTACAAAGCCGTAATAACCGGCTAAAATATATTATAGTAATTCTATTAATCCGTTAATCTACTTCAACGCGACCATAATCAAGGTATTGAAGTGAAATAAAAGGCCTGTAGAAACAATAAATACTGAAACGGGAAGAAACTGAAAGTATTAACTTACCTGTAAATTAAATTACTTGCTAGCATTTTCCATTTGTTCAGAATTTTCTGCTATTTTGTATTCGTTGGAAACTGTTTTGGCTCCACTTAGAGTCTTAGTTATAAGTAGTTTTAGAACCATTTCAGCAAGCTGATTACAATGAAGATTAGTGGTCGAGTCATTATTTTTTCTTTGCTGGACTTCACGCATTATATTTGAAACTTCGTTTACTTTTTAAAACTTTTCCTATTCATCTTTGGTTCATTTTAAACATGTCAATCATGACTTAAAGGTGTAGTATCCAATGACATAATTATGAAATAATATTGTTCACTTGTCCATTGAATTTTTCATAATTGCAATCACACAGGCATATATTTTATTCGCTTATTATATTTCTATGCTTGACTAACTAACAGCTGTGGGAATGCAAGATACCTTGTGGGGATTGCAAGAGATATTATAAGATTTCACTTTTGCCTTGCCATTAAAATTGGTCTAAAATACTGCTTAACCATAAAAAATAATAATTAATTATAAATGATATCAAATTATATAAAGATCTATTTTAATTGCAGTAGATTTCTGTTTCTCTTCTGGAAATTCAAACCAGGTCAAGGTTGTGGTTTTATTTAAGAAAAAGAAAGATCATGATCATGAATTCTACGTAAAATATCAACTATGTATCAACAAATAACGTAAATATTATTTTAAATACAATTTTTTCGATGCTTCCGGCCAATGTAGAGAATAACGAAAAAAGTTTCCAATTTACGGCCGACGTTAGACTGACATGCATTTGCCGAGGGCACAACTTGTCAGTACAGTGTAACGAATACTGCAGAATTTCACCACAATGTTGGTATTTCATATACAAGCGGCCGCATTACATTTTTTACTTTTTTTTAATGGAAATACTCTACAAACAAGCTGACGGTTTACCTATTGGTAAATGGCTATCGTCGTCCATGGACATCAGTGACACCAGCTTCACTGAATCTGATGTTCGTCCAATCAGACAGGAGAAACAGATAGCAAGAACTGGCTCTCAAGCCTCCGACTCAGACTCGACGAACTCGACGAGTCGTTTGACGTAGGTACACATAAATAACGATATATTATACTATGTTCAGTACATATCAGTTTTTTTTCGATAGATAATCATTATTTAAATTTATTGTAACAACATAATATTTACACTATATAAAATAAAAAGGGGCCTAGTTATTTACATTTATTTTAACTAATTTTACTTTTGCTTTTAAGTATGTGTTTTTATTTCATATCAGTTAATAAGATAACATTACGATGATAGTACAATACAAACAATACAGGAAGAAAAAGAAAGAGTAATAATAGTCTACAACTAGTAATACAACGTTGGAAACATACGGATAAAATAGGAACAGTTTTAGAAAGCGAAGTTTATAATTTACTAGCTGTTGCCCGCAGCTTCGCACGCGGAAATTATGCTTATCATATTTGTGCCCCTCACAGAAGAAAATTTAATAACAGGTTAATTTATATTGAATTTAGGAATTTATAAAGTAAAACCTTACATATAGTCACAAATCATTCTTCCGGGAGCGGGTTTTGAAAAATAAACAATATTCACATTAATTTTTTTTTTCATGAAAAATTTTGAAAAATTCGAAAACATGTATTCCATCAAATAAAGGAAAAACGTTTGTTGTAAATTTAAAGCAAATTGCTGATATTTTAAAATTAATCCATACAAAATTTCATGTTGTTTCCGGGAAAACCTTTTAATTTTTCTGGATGAAAAGTTTCTGAAACATGACCAAAAGTATAAGAAACAACTTAACTAATTTCCGTCGAAATCAGTTCAAGGGTTTTGGTGTGATGCCCGGAGAGACAAACCGACAGACAGACAGACAATAATTTTAAAAACAAATTGTTGGTGCTCTAACACGTTATTAAAGTGTTATTTATTGATTATAAATTTTAATATTAATCCCTCTCAATCTTTCTCTCTCTCTTCCTCTTGCACTCCCAGTCCCTCTCCAGCTTCTTGTCCCTCTCCCTCTCCCTCTCCCACATCCGGTCCCTTGCCCACTTCCTTTCTCTCTCTCGCTCCCTGTCCATGTCCCTCTCCCGCTCCCTCTACCACTGCCTATCCCGTTCCTGTCCCTCTCCCGCTCCCTGTCCCTCTCCCGCTCCCTGTCCCTCTCCCGCTCCCTGTCCCTCTCCCGCTCCCTGTCCCTCTCCCGCTCCCTGTCCCTCTCCCGCTCCCTGTCCCTCTCCCGCTCCCTGTCCCTCTCCCGCTCCCTGTCCTCTTATCCCTTTAAGGGACCTTTAAGTTAACCCTTTAAGGGAAGTTTTTCCAAAAAACCGTGTTAAAATTTAGTTTTGTTTCTAACTATAAACTTACATAAAAATTTCATATTTTTAACTCTAAAACTGGCGAAGTTGATTTGTTGATTTGTTGTTTGTTGATTTGTACTTCCAACCCCTATTTTTAGGGGATGAATTTCAAGAAAATAGTGATACAGTTATTTTTTGTGTCTAACTATAAGCTTATACACAAATTTTCACCCTTCTTACTTCAAAACTGACGAAGTTGGCATACTTACTTGAAAACTCTTATTTAACCCTTTAGGGGTTGATTTGACAAAAAAAACAACTTTTAAATTTTGTTTGTAATCTTGAGCTATTAAATATGTAAATTATTTTCATGTTTTTAACTTCAAAACTAACGAAGTTGCGTACTGAGTTCACTCCGCTGAATTAACCCTTTAAGGGATGCTTTTCCAAAAAACCGTGTTAAAATTTACTTTTGTTTCTAACTATAAACTTACATAAAAATTTCCAATTTTTAACTCTAAAACTGGCGAAGTTGATTTGTATATAGTTGACTTCCAACCCCTATTTTTAGGGGATGAATTTCAAGAAAACAATGATACAGTTATTTTTTGTGTCTAACTATAAGCTTATACACAAATTTTCACCATTCTTACTTCAAAACTGACGAAGTTGCCATACTTACTTGAAAACTCTTATTTAACCCTTTAGGGGTTGATTTTACAAAAAAACACAGCTTTTAAATTTTGTTTGTAATCTTGAGCTAATATGTAAATTTTCATGTTTTTAACTTCAAAAATAACGAAGTTGCGTACTGAGTTCAGTCCGCTGAATTAACCCTTTAAGGGATGATTTTCCAAAAAAACGTGTTAAAATTAACTTTTGTTTCTTACTATAAACTTACATAAAAAATTTCATATTTATAACTCGAACACTGGCGAAGTTGATTTGTATGTAGATGACTACCAACCCCTATTTTTAGGGGATGAATTTCGAGAAAACCTTGATACAGTTATTTTTTGTGTCTAATTATAAGCTTACACACAAATTTTCACCCTTCTTACTTCAAAACTGACGAAGTTCCCATACTAACTTGGGCCACCTTAATTAACCCTTTAGGGGATGATTTTACAAAAAAACGTTACACTTCAAAATTTAGTTTCTAATTTTGAGCTAATATGTAATTTTTCATGCTTTTAACTTCAAAAATGACGAAGTTGCCTACTGAGTTCAATCCGGTAAATTAACCCTTTAAGGGATGATTTTCCAAAAAATGTGTTAAATTTAATTTTTGTTTATTATTATAAACTTACATAAAAAAAATCATAATTATAACTCTAAAACTGACGAAGTTGGTTTGTATGAAAATGACTTCGGACCCCTATTTTTGCTACTTAGGGGATGAATTTCCAAAAATCCGTTCTTAGCTGACGTCTCCTTAGCATAAACTATCTCTCTGCCAAATTTCATCGTAATCGGTTCTGTAGTTTCTGAGATTTTTTGTTTAATCAGCGGTGTGTCTCTTTTCAATTTTATATATATAGATTATTATATTAAATTCATTAATTTAACGATTGAAGAAAGGAACAAAGTAACAAAATTTTTATGAAAGGTATTGTTATCTATTTTCTAGATTTGCCTATGTTTCAGTTAAAAATACAATTTATAATAACTGTAATATTGTATATATGACTCCAGTAAATACTTGTTTACTTACTTAAATGAAATTATTATTATATTAAATTATTACATATTAAATTAAATTAAAAACTTTATTTACTTAAATGAAAAGAGTTTAGCATAAAACAAAATACAACACTACAACATAACACTTTTTTAATATAAAAACAACAGATTACGTCGGTTAGTTAAAATACGAATAAATAATGTAAAACATTAATTTACTTATCTTTGCAGTAAAAGTAGCCCATACTACCAACATACAAAGCTAGCCTGTGGCCGCAGGCTGTGGTTGAATTAATCCCTGTTAGCACAAGTTGGGTCGTAGAATGGCTCGCTTATAACGTTTCTTGCAACAATTTACACAATTAAAGAGATTAAAGAGTATGGCGAGAGGATAATAACAGACTTTTTGTCTAATGGGGTAGTTAATTCATGGTTATGAATAGGTACATAATAATTCCTACCGTTACTTTCTTATGTAAAGTTTGATTAGAATTGAGATGAAAATACCATAATATATTATGGAAGTAATTTTATCATTTTAAACTTTATACATTTTAAAACTTTTAACCTGATTGTATTTTGTGTAATATTATATGTATATTATATAGTTATTCATCATACTAACTAATATGGTACAAATATCTTTCTCTCAGTTATGATAGGGTATCTTTTCAGGAACATCAACGTTATTAAGCTTGTGACATAAAGCTGACGACAGATAGACAATAACAGACACGAAAAATTGGGAATCACATCCGATACTTCTAATCCGAATTTCCGTTATTGCACACACAAAAGTACTTTAGTTAATAGTATCAGGCGTTACTTTGCGGAAATCTACTCGAATTCACTACTGGGCACGGGTCTCTCCTCTTGAGGAGGCCTAAAGCATATTCCACCACGCTGCTCCAGTGCAGTTTTTGGAGGGGTTAGTGGCCAACCCGAGTGTCGGAAGTTTTCAAACCTTCCGTGGGCCTCCGACATGGCTTAACGATTGTTATCTTATTATAACACCCGGGACCGACGGCTTTACGTGCCCTCCGAAGCACGGAAACGCTCAAAAATGGGTGACCGCTAGTGGCAAAAACTAGCGATCACCCATCCAACTACCGACCGCGCCCGCTGTTGCTTAATTTTGTCGATCACTTGTCCTAAGATCGACGCAAGCCGCAGGGTATGAGCGCTTCACAACGCGACAACGTCGAGGTCACAACGTCTTTTTGTTTGAGCGTTGTTATGTTTTTCGCGTCGACTTATTATCCACTCAATATTTTGCATAATTCGTTTACTATTTTTGTAGATACGTCAGTTATCTGATTCATTTCTTTTTAATTCCCCTAAGAACCAGAAACCAATGATCCACCGTCATTCGAACAGTTCACGCAGTTCAAGCGACACGTAGTTAGCACATCCAAATTGTATTTGCGAGTTTGTGTGCCCATTTCACGCTTTATATCGATTTGTAAGTTTCGTTATGGACGACGTCCTTGTTACTGAATATTTTATTTATTCCAATGCCTAAATAACAGTAATATCAAAATATTATGTATATTAAAATCATTTTTATTGATTGGTCCAGATAAGTATAGTGCATCGGATACATGCGAATACAATCATGTCAATAAACATTAAATATCAGATAGGCCACACTCTTCTCTTATCTGAAGTAGGGTAAGTCGGGGCAAAGTATAGCAGATAAACAAATACAAATACTATTGCTAATGACACAAATCCTATGTCATATTGTATTCTATCTGACGCTGCGTCCTACGTGAGCGATCAGTAGGACGCAGCGTCAGGTAGTTTACATATAATATGTGTCAGATATGGTCAGATGCGAACGCGAAGCGATGCAGCGCAGCGTGAAAACTACAAACAGTCGATGCCTAATGAAGTGGCCTACGTTACCAAACGCTACGCTGTGCGCTGCAGCGTAGCGCGATATGTCAAGAACGCGATCAGTTTGCTTGAGATTTTCGCGCGAACTTCGGCGACGCGGTGGCCATCGGTGGCGGTAAGTACACGTGTTGAGTCGCCCAACTTGTAGGACACGGCCTCTATTACAGATAATAATGTTTCACTGAGTTTATTTAAAGACATCTTTTCTTTTTTTATTATTCCTAAGCCCATCACTTTGTTTGTCCACACCATTTGTAGATTGCTTGATCACTTCTTGTTCCATAGCTTTCATTTCGAATTTTCAGGACTTTCACACGTGTCTAAACAAGAGTCAGTACAGAGAATCGTTCTCACTAACAGATTAGGCTTACAGGTCACGTCCATGTGTCGCGTCGCGCCAACTATCTACAGTTGAGCAACTGCTGTACGCACGAGCTAACTGTGGAGTTAAAAGTCGAGCGATACTTTGAGAACCTATAGGTTTTTATGTGTGTTGTTCACGGTTTGACTTTTTAGTTCTTTTATCACCATTTTGTTAGGAACATGAAAGAGATGATAAAAGGAATATCCATCCATTGCTTTGCTAATGACAATACGGGTAATGCTCGTTAAACAGGCCGAGCAAATGTTTCTCGAGTGTAGATTGAGGAGAAGAGGATAAAACTTGTCTGAAGTCGAGACATCTCTGGAGCGGTTCTCGGAATGGGGAAGACTAAATTTAGTCCATTTCAACCCCGAGAAGACACAAGTTTCCGCGATAACCGTTAAAAACCCCATACGTCATAGCACCGCAGTTGCAGATCAGTCCTCTTAACATCTCAAAAAGTATTGGGATCTTTGGTGTATAATAACGTAGGCATGAAGTACTGCTTAGCTCTATTGAGCACTCCCAATTTCTTTGCGGCTAGTTTGGCTTTACTAACCAAGTGCTCCCGAAACTGAACTTCATTCGAAATGTCGACACCAAGGATCCCAATGCTTTTAGAGATGTTAAGAGGAATGTTCTGGAACTGTGTTGCTATGACAAATGGGATTTTTTAGCGGTTATCGCGCAACTTTGTGTCTTTTCGGGGTTGATATGGACTAAATTTAGTCTGCCCCATTCCGAGACCCGCTCCAGAGATGTCTCGACTTCAGCCACAAGTTTTATCCTCTTCTCCTCAATCTGCACCCGAGAAAGATTTGCTTGGCCTGTATAATGGGCGTCACCGGTACTGTCATCAGCATAGCAATGAATATCACCGATGTCCAGCATATCATTGATATGCATGATGAACAATGTGGGTGAAAGTACAGAGCCTTATGGGACGCCAGCATTTATGGACTTCGTAACCGAGCATGTTCCGTCAACGAAGACCTTGATGCTCCACTCCGATAAAGAACTGGCAATCCATTTGCACAATTTCTCGGGTACTCCGTAGGAAGGCAGCTTAGACAGTAATGCCTTATGCCACACCCTATCGAAGGCCTTCGCAACATCCAAAATTACAGCTTCTCCCTTGCTCTCGATTGCTTCTGCTCAGCAATGAGTAAGGTATACTAAAAGATCGCCAGCTGATCTGCCGTGGCGGAAACCGTATTGACTGTTGCTAATCAGCTGGCGATCTTCATAGTTTTTAGTTTAAACCTTCAAATCTACAGTTTTTTTCTTTATAATACTAGCGCCATCTATTTTATTTGCTGCGTACCCAAACTAAGGAATAAATAGTCAACCACCACCATAAAAAACACTTTAAAAACAAAGTCAGAAATTAAAAATTATTATGAGTTCAATGCTACCGATGACCATTTAAAGAGATTTTATAAAAATATGTACGATTTTAAAATCAAAGATCAAACTGAAAATCAAGAGTAGGTATGTGCAAATTGAAAACGAGGCAGTTTTAGTAGAAATTGTGTAGATTTTTTAAGATTTAAAGTTGATTTACTAATACAAGTATAATTTTCTTACTATTTTACGTTGTTTTTAAGAAAAGCTGTAGATTTACAGTTCTCTAAGTAGAATTTTCAGTTTTCTACAGCTTTTTGAAAGCTTCTTTACAGTTTTTATCTAGATTAGGGTTGGCAACACTGTAATAATATCCATGCGCGCATCCAACGAACAAATCGTACTCTCACTCTTTCGCTTGATTCGTTCATTTACCGCCAGCCCAAACACGAGATTCAACTCGAGTCATTAGTAATCTGACTCGAGTTAACTCGAACTAAGCACAACTCGAGTCAACCCGAGTTAGTAAGTCGAGTTGGCCATCACTAAGCTTAAAGACGGACTAGAGTCGTTTAAGTTAAAGAGAGATGTAAGCTCTCTCTGCGTATTCTACAGTTTGTAATATAATGGAAAATGTTCTTAAGAACTGTTTGGTTTAATGCGATTAATTTTCGTCACCGCACGTTACGGTGTACCAGGTTCCATCAATACCACTTGGATACCTGGTGTTCGTCCACGGTTCCCTCCAAACTATGACATGGGGTCTTTCAAGAAGTGGGTCTATAGTTTTCTTCAAGGCTGGCAACGCATTGTTGACGCCCCCGGTATTTTTAATATTCTTTCTGCCATGGGCAGCGGAGATCACTTACCATCAGGTGACCCATCTGCTCGTTTGACTGCTCAAGGCATAAAAAAAGAAAAAAGGGTCGAGAGATACACTCTGAGAACCTATGGATTGTTATGTGTATTTCACGGTTTGACGTATTAGGTTTTTTCTCCATGTTAGGTATATAATTATTATAGAAGTGGACAATTTAATTGCAACGGCCACTCGAGTAATAACTAGTACTAGTAAGGGAAGTAAACTTGTATTCTGAGAATATCCTTCATTATCCGTGATGTAATCTGTGTTACAATCTAACAAAATTAAGCACACAAAATATTTTTGTTTCGTTTTATAATGTTTTTTTTTGTCAAATGAATGTTTTTATTTAATATTCATTTGTCACTATTTAACACGTTCCCTGCGGCATACTTTTCAAGTAACTTTCCAGTCCTGCGTTGGAGACCTAAAAGATCTCGAAACTGAACTATCCTGTGGTGCGTATGAGACCTGATCAGTCTCTTAAAACAACAATTTTGAAAATAATTTATATCTTTCTCAAAACCAATGATATATTTATGAATTTCTTGTGGGTTCAAGATAGCCTATTAGTCTATCTTTTGATAGGTTCGCACGCAGATATGACATTAGGATAAACTACAAACACAAAAAAAAAACTAGGTATCGATTGTACCGCGTACCGCAACGGAAGATAGTTCAATATGTGTAGTGACTAGTGATGTCAATAAAATAAAATCTCAGTTGTCGATGGAAAAAGAAAATTAAATTGTATGGTTTTATGAAACCACGACGCAAGTGAAAATTTTTAGATAATTAATCGATTTAGGGTATTAAAATTGCGTTTTTAATCTTAACTTAATTATTGAATAATCAAAATTTTTCAACCAAAAAATTATTGACTTCAAAATAACTCAAAAACTACTTGTCAGATCTCGCTCAGTGGCACCACATGACAAGCACTGGCTTTCGATTAAAAAACGAATCATCAAATTTGGTTCACCCAGTCGAAAGTTCTGAGGTAACAACCATAAAAAATACAGTCGAATTGAAATGGGAATGATATAATGATGATTTTTCTTTATATTTTTTACCATTTATTTCTAAGTCTAATTTATTTACACCAAAATAAATGGACTTTTTACACTTTTTTCTTTTAAAAGAACTAATTATTCACCAACAGATTTCGAAATATATTTAATACACAGAGAACATATATATAATAGTATTTTTTCCAAACATGCGCGTGACCGTCCGCATCGACAGTTGAACAACACTAAAACAAATACACGCAGTGCCCGCGCTCCCCGCCCTCCCTTACTTGCGGCTACGAAGGGTACGATTCACGAGTATCAACACGTCTCCTAACGCAATGAATGAAACATTTTATACTACAGTGCGTTAGAGACCTAATCCATCTCTAAAGTTTTTTTTAACGCTCTTGGATCCATCTTTCAGTAAGAAGCAAATATGTATATTTGTCTTACAATTACACAAAGAACTTTAGAAGTTAGGGCCTCCCGCAACAGAGTGAAACAACACGATTTTAGTCGCCGCATAGTACGAAAGTCTTGCAAGAGATCGAATAAGTCTCGTAACGCAGTGAATGTGTTAAGGCAGCGTTACTCTAATATAACACGATATTTTTACTGTTAAGGAATAAGTGGATGACATTTAAATGCTTTTATTGTTTAATCATTACCATTTTTACATAAACGCTTGAGACTCATTGACTTTAATAAAATTGTAAGAAAGGTGTGCTGTGGCACATAGTAGAAGTGAAAGCTTTTAAAAAAAATCAAAAAAAAATCAAAAAATGTTTTAAAAAATAAAAAATATTAATAATTAAATTATTAATTTTTAATATTATTATTTTTTCATGTATTTTATTATAAATATCGTCTACCCCCTCCACGTGGCCGTAACGCTTTTTCGTGACAGAAAAATCCTAATACTGCGTCTATATAGAAGTTATACTTAAAAAATTAAGCGAAGAATATAGCTAGCTACCTTGTACTTAAAGCTTTCGAGATAAAAATAAAATTAATGTTTAATTAAAGTATGAATAGAGACTGCAAGGCCAGTAGCGTAATTAGCTGCTATGTATTGCAGTCTCTGTTAACTGCTCGCTATAAAATAAAACTAAACATCTGTGTTTTTGTTCGTATATTGCTTAATTTATAAACATTTTAATAGAGGCGACAAGATGGCTTGATGGTTGAACCGTGAGGATTATATAATACTTAATCAATATTATTATAAATTAATTAATTTTATTACCAGTCTAATTATTTTTAATTAATGAAGCTTGTCTCGTTGTATTCCAGCTGGGGATCGAGAGCCACTTCTTTTTATCATTTCTTCTTGATAGGCAAAATAATTCAAGTAAGTTTTACTGCTAACAGTTTTTGCAATATTTGGATCATGTATACAGTGTTTACACGCACGACAGTCGGCATCAAAGTAATTCAACTTTTAATGTAACTTCGCTGACTATTCACGAAGTTGGATTGGATGTTTTGTACAGTATACAAAATAGAAGGCTTGTAAAATTGTGAATTTTAAAATGTCCCGCATATTGAAATATTATAACCATGGAACTTTCTTTCAGGGGCATCACTATAGAAAATTACAGGAATATTATTGATATGAATTCTAAGTCACTAAATATTTGTTTTCTATTATCATAAACTTTATTTTATATTTAAAATCATTCACTTCTTGCAGTATATAGGTATGTATATTAAAAATCTCATTATGCTTTGATAACACTTTTCTTCATTGTTATCAACTTTTTAAGATAATTATATTGATAAAACTAAGCTTAGTAGCTACCAAACTAAAAAGGAAATCGCTTAATATC
>OZ010688.1:15782705-15907985 GCA_963932265.1 Thymelicus lineola
TAAAAACTACATTATTGAAGATATACTGGGAAGCTACTGTAAGTATACCTATTACCTTGAACTTTTCACGCAAAGATTCCCGAGACTTAAGTTTATAGATAGCCCTAACAGCCCTTTTTTGGAGAATGAAAATTTGTTCTATATTGGCTGCTTTGCCCCACAGCAAGATGGCATATGACATAACACTGTGGAAATAAGCAAAATAAACTATCCTAGCAGTTTCGACGTCAGTATACTGCCTTATTCTCCTAACAGCATAAGCAGCCCTACCAAGTTTTGTCGCGAGATTTGTTATATGTGGGCCCCATTGAAGTTTACTATCTAAGGTCACCCCTAAAAATACCGTTGATTCCTCCATATGCAATGTTTCATTATTTAGTTTAAGAGATTTGCTGACTTTTTTAACATTAGGTAGCACAAACTCTATACATTTAGTTTTTTTTGCATTTAAAAGTAAGTTATTGATAGTGAACCAACGCGACACATGCGAAAGAGCACTATTTACGTCGTCGAAATTTACTTTATTCCTTTCACACTTAAATATTAATGATGTATCATCAGCAAATAGTACAATATCCGCTTGGTTCTTTACATAATGTGGTAAATCATTAATATATACCAGAAAAAGAAACGGACCCAATATAGAGCCCTGCGGTACACCCATCACAGCCGGTGACCCCGATGACTTAATATCGTTTATGCTTACTTTTTGTATTCTATCACTCAAATAAGACGCGATCAAGCTAAGGGCCTTGTTTTTTATACCATAGTGGCCAAGTTTAAGCAGCAATGTTTCGTGCTCAACACAATCAAATGCCTTAGATAAGTCACAAAATACACCTATGGCATTTTGTGATGCTTCCCATGCTTCAAATATATGCTTTAAAAGCCTAGCCCCGGCATCGGTTGTACTCCGGCCTTTTGTGAAACCGTATTGCTCAGGATGTAATAATTTATTATTATTGAAATGGGTTAACATTTGATTCAGTATTATCTTTTCGTTCCATGTTCATCTTAAGACCCACCCGTTGTGAGGCGCTAATCAAGTCCCCGAGCATTGTACCTAGTTCCTCCAGGGATCCTGCCAGGATGACTATATCATCGGCATATCGCAGGTGTGTGATGTATTCGCCATTGATGTTAATGCCACGTCGTTTCCACTCCATCAGCTTGAACACATCTTCCAATGCAGCGGTGAACAGTTTTGGGGATATAACGTCCCCTTGCCTGACACCTCTCTGCAATTGGATGGGGTTCGTGGCTGTGTCGTGTACTTTGACGGACATGGTGGCTGATGAGTACAAATACTTCAACACCTCGATATACCGGTAGTCGATCCGGCACCGCTGAAGAGAATTTAGTACTGCCCAGGTCTCGACAGAATCAAAGGCTTTCTCATAGTCCACATAGGCGACACATAACGGCAGATTATACTCCTCGGTCTTCTGTATAATCTGCCGCAGTGTGTGTATGTGGTCTATGGTGCTGTAGCCTTTCCGGAATCCTGTTTGTTCGGGAGGCTGGAAGTCATCAAGCCTGCGTGCAATGCGATTTGTGAGCACCCTCGAAAACAGCTTATAAACGTGGCTCAGAAGTGCGATTGGCCTGTAGTTCTTCAAAAGGGCTTTATCGCCCTTTTTGAAAAACAGAGTCACCACACTTCTGCTCCACGCTTCCGGGGTAGTTCCAGTATGGATGACTTTATCAAACAGTTTTTGGAGCGCCACTAGGAGGGGTTTCCCCCCAGCTCTTAGCAGCTCGGCGGTGATACCGTCATCTCCCGGTGCTTTGTTGTTTTTAAGCTGTTTGAGGGCCTCTCTAATCTCATACAGGCTGACGTCCGGGATATCATCTGTGTAGTGTCGGGTTAATTTAGCTCTCTTGTCGCTCTCCTCACTGGGAGGTGGAGCTTGAGAGGAGGTATACAACCGTCCGTAGTATCTCTCAGTCTCTCTCAGAACTTCAGGTTTTGACGTAACTATGGTGCCGGACTCGGTGTTCAACCTCGTAAGCTGACTTTGCCCAATAGACAGATCTCTGGCGAACACTTTGGAGCCCTGGTTTCGCTCTATTGTGTTTTTTACACGATTTGCGTTGTGTTTGCGCAAATCGCGTCGCCTGCCCTTGGACATCTGTTCATTGAGCCGTCGGTATTCCGCCATAGAGGTTGGAGATTGCACACACAGTTCTCGTCGATCCCTCATAAGACCGAGAGTTTGTTCTGAGAGAACTTGAGATCTACCACTGGGGTGGGTCTTGAAATACTTCGACCCTACCTCGTGGACAGTTGCTACCATCCTGGTGTTAAACTCGTCCACCGACGTGCATGATTCTAGGCACGCAAAACGATTTTGCAGCTCAAGTTGAAAGTTTTCGGATCCCTGGATTTGGACAGGTGTTGGGCGAAGCGTAGACTTCATCAGGCGTGACCGTTCCAGCTTCTCGTTGATATTTAATGTGCCTCTTACAAGACGGTGATCGCTTCCGGTTTTGAACCTGCTGATCACAGAGACATCATTAAATATGTGCCGTTTGTCTGCCAGAATGAAGTCTATTTCGCTTTTTGTGGAACCATCAGGACTTATCCAAGTCCACCTGCGTTGAGGCTTCTTTCTGAAGAAGGAGTTCATCATAAAGAGATCTCCCTTCTCCAAAAAGTATATCAGTTAATAAGATAATATTACGATGATAGTACAATACAAACAATACAGGAAGAAAAAGAAAGAGTAATAATAGTCTACAACTAGTAATACAACGTTGGAAACATACGGATAAAATAGGAACAGTTTTAGATAGCGAAGTTTATAATTTATTATTATATTAAATTCATTAATTTAACGATTGAACAAAGGAACAAAGTAACAAAATTGTTATGAAAAGTATTGTTATCTATTTTCTAGATTTGCCTATGTTTCAGTTAAAAACACAATTTATAATAACTGCAATATTGTATATATGACTCCAGTAAATACTTGTTTACTTACTGAAATGAAATTATTGTTATATTAAATTATTGCATATTAAATTAAATTATAAGTTTTATTTACTTAAATGAAAAGAGTTTAGCATAAAACAAAATACAACACTACAACATAACACTTTTTTTAATATAAAAACAATAGATTACGTCGGTTAGTTAAAATACGAATAAATAATGTAAAACATTAATTTACTTATCTTTGCAGTAAAAGTAGCCCATACTACCAACATACAAAGCTAGCCTGTGGCCGCAGGCTGTGGTTGAATTAATCCCTGTTAGCACAAGTTGGGTCGTAGAATAGCTCGCTTATAACGTTTCTTGCAACAATTTACACAATTAAAGAGATTAAAGAGTATGGCGTGAGGATAATAACAGACTTTTTATCTAATGGGGTAGTTTATTCATTGTTATGAATAGGTACATAATAATTCCTACCGTTACTTTCTTAAATTTGCATGATTAGAACTGATCTGAAAATTGAGATGAAAATGCCATAACATATTATAGAAGTAATTTTATCATTTTCGACTTTATACATTTTAAAACTTTTAACCTGATTATATTTTGTGTAATATTATATGTATATTATATAGTTATTCATCATACTGGCTAATATGGTACAAATATCTTTCTCTCAGTTATGATAGAGTATCTTTTCAGGAACATCAACGTTATTAAGCTTGTGACATAAAGCTGACGACAGATAGACAATTATAACAGACAGGAAAAGTTGGGAATCACATCCGATATCTTCTAATCCGAATTTCCGTTATTGCACACACAAAAGTACTTTTTTAGTTAATAGTATCTGGCTTCAACCCATTAATGGCCCACTACTGGGCACGGGTCTCTCCTCTTAAGGAGGCCTAGAGCATACTCCACCACGCTTCTCCAGTGCTTATTGGTGGAGAGTTTAGTTAGCCACTAACTAACACCTTCCGAGTGTCGGAAGATTTCAAACCAAACCAAAAACCAATGATCCACCGTCATTCGAACAGTTCACGCAATTCAAGCGACACGTAGTTAGCACATCCAAATTGTATTTGCGAGTTTGTGTGCCCATTTCACGCTTTATATCGATTTGTAAGTTTCGTTATGGACGACGTCCTTGTTACTGAATATTTTATTTATTACAATACCCAAATAACAGTAATATCAAAATATTCGATTATGTATATTAAAATGATTTTTATTGATCATGTCAAATTTTAATAAACATTAAAAATCAGATAGGCCACACTCTTCTCTTATGTGAATTAGGGTAAGTCGGGGCAAAGTAGAGCAGATAAACAAATACAAATACTACTGCAATGGACGAAAATTCTATGTCATATTGTATTCTACCTGACACTGCGTCCTACGTGAGTAATCAGTAGGTGCGTCAGGTAGAATACAAAACATGAGAGGTGTCAAGGGACACCCGGATGGAACGAAGTTCCTTTCGATTAAGTATTGTTTTGTTGTACAGTGCCATCTCTGTAAAACTTAATTAATCACGCTAGCGTGATTCAGAAAGTTGTACAGTACAGCGCCATCTCTGTAAAACTCACTGAATCACTTCAAAAAAAGTGTCGTCATTCGTAAAATCAAAAAGGGTCGTAATTTTCCGTCTAGCCCCCTTTCACAACGCGCGATAAGGAACTTCGTTCCAATACGACATATGATATGTTTCAGATGCGAACGAAAAGCGATGCGCGAAAACAAGAAACAGTCGATGCCTATTGAAGTGGCCTATGTTACCGCGCGCGTAAAGTGCGCTGCAGCGTAGCGAGATATGACGCGAACGCGATCAGATATTGGTTTTAGATTTTCGCGCGGTAGACATCGGTGGTGGTACACGACGATTTGCGCGCATATAGGACAGAGTCGCCGCATCGTAACGCATCGCATTGAATTCTCATCAGCGCTTCGCGATCGCGTTTGCGTTGAGTCGCCCACGTAGAAGACGGCCTTTATTACAGACGAGTAACCGCACTCGCTTTGCTTCGGTTTTCTTTATTTTTTACACCTTGGGTTACATTATTGGAGTTTTATTAAGGATCCCTAATTTTTTTGAAAATCTTATATAGCCTATATTACTCGGGGATAGTGTAGCTTTCCAACAGTGTAAGAATTTTTCAAATCGGTTCAGCAGTTTCGGAGCCTATTCAATGCAAACAATCAAATCTTTCCTCTTTATTATTAGTATAGATAATAATGTTGGCCCATCGTATATTTAAATTAGATACGATTTCTTTTTTCAATATCATTCCTAAGCCCGTCGCTTGTTTTGTCTACACCGTTTGTAGAATACCTGATCACTTCTTGTTCCATAGCTTTCATTCCGAATTTTCAGGACTTTCACACGTGTCTAAACAAGAGTCAGTACAGAGAATCGTTCACACTAAAAGATTAGGCTTACAGGTCACGTCCATGTGTCGCGTCGCGCCAACTATCTACAGTTGAGCGACTGCTGTACGCACGAGTTAACTGTGGAGTTAAAAGTCGAGCGATACTTTGAGCCTATAGATTTTTATGTGTGTTGTTCACGGTTTGACTTTTTAGTTTTTTTACCACCATTTTGTTAGGATCATGAAAGAGATGATAAAAGGAATATCCATCCATTGCTTTGCTAATGACAGTGCGGGTTATACGGGTAATGCTCGTTAAACAGGCCGAGCAAATGTTTCTCGAGTGTAGATTGAGGAGAAGAGGATAAAACTTGTCTGAAGTCGAGACATCTCTGGAGCGGGTCTCGGAATGGGGTAGACTAAATTTAGTTCATTTCAACCCCGAAAAGACGTTGCGTTTGCACGTTAACCATTAAAAAAACCCCATACGTCATAGTACCACAGTTGCAGAACAGTTACAGTCCTCTTAATATCTCAAAAAGTATTGGGATCTTTGGTGACGACATTTCGAATGAAGTTCAGTTTAAGGATCACTTGGTTAGTAAGGCCAAACTAGCTGCAAGAAAATTAGGATTGCTCAATAGAGCTAAGCAGTACTTCATACCTAAGCACGGGCTAATGCTCTTTAAGGCTCAAATTCAGCCGCACATGGAGCTCCTACCTTTAGGCCGGAGTCGCAGCTGGCTAAGTGGATCCGTTCAACCTAATTTAAAGGCGAGCCATTCGTTTTGTCAACAATCACAAGCTTACAGATGGACTAGAGTCGCTTGAGTTGAAGAGAGAGGTAAGCTCTCTCTGCGTATTCTACCGTTTGTAATATAATGTAAAATGTTCTGAAGAACTGTTTAGTTGAATGCGATTAATTTTCGTCATCGCACGTTACGGTGCACCAGGTTCCATCAATACCACTTGAATGCCTGGTGTTCGTCCACGGTTCGGTTCTCGCGTAGTTTTCTACCCGCACTTATAAACTGTGAAAAGAATTTCCTGCATCGGTGTTCCCTTCAAACTATGACATGGAGTTTTTCAAGAAGTGGGTCTATAGTTTTCTTCGAGGCTGGCAACGCATTGGTGACACCCCCGGTAATATTCTTTCTGCCATGGGCAGCGGAGATCACTTACCATCAGGTGACCCGTCTGCACTTTTGCCTGCTCAAGACATAAAAAAAGAAAAAAGCGTCAAAAGTCGAGAGATACACTCTGAGAACCTATGGATTTTTAGGAGTGTTTTTCACGGTTTGACGTATTAGGTTTTTTCTCCATGTTAGGTATAATATTATATTAAAGAAGTGGACAATTTAATTGCAACAGGCACTCGAGTAATAACAAGTACTAGTAAGGGAAGTAAACTTGTATTCTGAGAATATCCTTCATCATCCGTGACGTAATCTGTGTTACAATCTAACAAAATTAAGCGCACAAAATATTTTTGTTCCGCTTTATAATGTTTTTTTTTTGTCAAATGAATATTTTTATTTAATAATCATTTGTCACTATTTGAGGCAGCGCAGCGTTATTCTGATATAACACGATATTATTACTGTTAAGGAATAAGTGGTTGACATTTAAATGCTTTTATTGAAATTTAATCATTACCGTTCTTACATAAACGCTTAAACTCATTGATTTCAATAAAATTGTAAATATTGTGGGGCACATAGTAGAAGTGAAACTTTATAAAAAATAAAAAAAAAATAAAAAAAAAATATTGAAAAATATGGTTGTCTGTAAAGTCGGTTTACGGACGGTAGTTTAACGTGACAACGTCATGACAAAACATTGATGAAATGATTGCATACTTTTATAGATAAAACTGAATCATTTTTAATTAAATTACCATTATTTTGTATAGGAAAAGGAGTAAAATGAAATCTACATTTTGATTCATAAATTAACTTTTATTTGCACTAATTAATTCAAATATGTTTATTACTTCGATGAACAGATTATTTACAAGTAACAATGTGCTTAAATATCAGGAGCTGTGCGACATCTGTGATTTTCTTGCCTACAACTAAAGTCTGAGTCGATGTATTGTGTAAAAGTTCTTTCAAGTAGTTCCTACCTATAAACAGAGATGACGTTATTGTAGATTTTAACCGAGCGCTTCGGCCGATCGTAGCCGATCGTGCCTCTCTATTGCTTGTTCCGCGCTCTCGCTCGCTCGCGGAACGTGACAGTGAGTCATGCTTTTTCGTGCGTGCACCCGACGTTCATCGTTTTAATAGAAGTTATCACGTCAAAAATATTAATAGTAAAATTTTTAATTAAATTTATTATTATTATTTATTTTCATATATTTTATTATAAATATCGCCTACCCTCACCACGTGGCCGTAACGTTTTTTCGTGATAGAAAAATCCTAATACCCTTATACTTTAAAGAAGTTTCACTTCAAAAATTAAGCGAAGAATATAGCTACCTTGACACTTAAAGCTTTCGAGATAAAAATAAAATTAATGTTTAATTAAAGTATGAGTAGAGACTGCAAGGCCAGTAGCGCAATTAGCTGCTATGTATTGCAGTCTCTGTTAACTACTCGCTATAAAACAATACTAAACATCTGTGTTTTTGTTCGTATATTGCTTAATTTATAAACATTTTAATAGAGGCGACAAGATGGCTTGACGGTTGAACCGTGAGGATTATATAATACTTAATCAATATTATTATAAATTAATTAATTTTATTACCAGTCTAATTATTTTTAATTAATGAAGCTTGTCTCGTCGTATTCCAGCTGGGGATCGAGAGCTACTTCTTTTTTCTTTTCTTCTTGATAGGCAAAATAATTCAAGTAAGTTTTACTGCTAACAGTTTTTGCAATATTTGGATCATGTATACAGCGTTTACACGCACGACAGTCGGCATCAAAGTAATTCAACTTTTAATTTAACTTCGCTGACTATTCACGAAGTTGGATTGGATGTTTTGTACAGTAAACAAAATAGAAGGCTTGTAAAATTGTGAATACTGCAAACGTACCTAAAATTTTAAAATGTCCCGCATATTGAAATATTATAACCATGGAACTTTCTTTCAGGGGCATCACTATAGAAATATACAGGAATATTATTGATGTGAATTCTATGTCACTTAATATTTGTTTTCTGTTCTCATAACCTTTATGTTATATTTAAAACCATTCACTTCTTTCAGTATATGTGTATATTAAAAATTCCATTATGCTTTGATAACACTTTTTTTCATTGTTATCAACTTTTTAAGATAATTATATTGATAAAACTAAGCTTATTAGCTACCAAACTAAAAAGGAAATCGCTTAATATCGGATAGAACAAGGGATTCTCAATAGCCACTAAACCAAAAAAAAAATAAGAAAGTCGAATTTTCACTAGAAGGTAATAACTACTCGGTATCTGTTACTAACAATCAGAGAGTACATACGTTCCACGCCGTGTTACAAAATAACCTTAAAGGATTGAATTTTCCCACAACATTTTTAATTATCTAGGTAACTTTCATAATTTCTATAGACTTCCCAACACTAACCAGACACCATAACGCACGAAAATTTGCAGAAATACTTTACGAGACAATTTGACCTGGTTTAAACATAAATGGAAGCTTTATTTAGCGAGAGTTTATTTATTCAAAATATTATTTTTATTGTTAAGTTTGTGAACCTTGCACCGGTTTTCTTGTTTGATAATGCAATGTCCTTTTTGATTAAACAAGGCTTAAGCTTAACCTTAGGCCATTGAAATTTGGGAATTAGTGTGGTTGATTGTATCTTTTTCACTATGGCACTAATTTTGATTTCGATATGATAGCTACACGTATTTTATACGTATAACGACTGAAACAGGCGGAAACATAATTACACCACTGTCTTGCGACATTCAAGTGGTTAGTAATTTAAAATTATATTTGCTAAGTAATAATAGTTAATACATAATAATATAATTATTATATTCTCCACCAATCCGCACTGGAGCAGCGTGGTGGACTATGCTCTAGGCCTCCTCAAGAGGAGAGACCCGTGCCCAGTAGTAGGCCATTAATGGGTTGAAGCCAGCAAATATAATTATACATAATAATAATTATTATTATGTATTGTGTACTATAATGGAAATAACCTTACAGCACAATTAACATTACATTTTTAAAGTTATTCTAAATAAAATTACGCAAATAATATTTATAATTTGAAAGTGCCAAATGGATATAAAAATGTTAGCAAGCAGTAAAGCGCGCACATGCTAGTGTCGCAATTAAAATTTATTTCCTCTTGCAACACTCCTATTTGCATACTTTTTACATTGAAGCAACTGAAGTGACTCACTCTAATTACGAGCTAACATTTTTAAATGAAAACTTTGTAAGCAGAAGTTGAAATTATCTTGCGGAATACAGAGTTTATATATTACTAAAAATAGCCTTCGCTTCGAAAAATAGTAAAAAAAATATAATTTAGCCTTTGTCACCCGGGGATAATGTAGCTTCCCAACAGTGAAAGAATTTTTCAAATCGGTTCAGTAGTTTCGGAGCCTTTTCAATGCAAATAATCAATCAAATCTTTCCTCTTTATAATATTAGTATAGATAAACCCTGTATTCCCTGTATTTGATAAATCTATGTATATTCCCTGGTAGTTAACGGTTTTACTTTTAAGTTTATATAAATTGGGCGGTACAGTTCAAGGTTAATACTCGCATTATTTACATACATCTATACTTCTTTAATAATTTAAGTAAACAAATGAATTTGATTATTAACAGTAATGTAAGCATTAAGAAAAATTTTCAGAAGAATAATTTTTCTTATTTATTTAGGTAATATTATAAAATATTCAAATTTTATTACTTGACAATCTAAAACTTGTCCACATTCAATCTTTAAGCGATAAAATAATGTTGAACGTTAAATTCTGCATTTTGTCAAGAGTCAAAATATTTTATTCATATAGGTATCACTGATACATTTGCACGTCATTTTTTGGCTTTTCGGAAAGTTGCTTTGTCATGGAAGATAAGAAAATCCGTATAGAAACTCTGCAGCACATCTTTTAAAAAATATTATAGGATAAAAGATAATAATACAAAAGTATTTACTATTCTGAGCGGAACTGGTTGCAGAGCTGGTCATTTCCATGCGTCTTTGTCATTTAAATACTCGTCTACACTATAATATCTCTTGCCTGACAATTCTGTTTTTACATGTTTTTTGAAAGATTCTATTGGCAATTAACATTACATTTAATTACAATTACATTATAAATAGGTTATTACTCTTATTAACATTAATGTAATTATCAATATATACAATTATGCAGTGAGTAAAATTCTTGAATTATCTGTTACCAAATATGTAGGTAAGTACAGGGAGGTTCGTGTTGGCGCAACCGCAGCTCCGCGGTTGCTTGTTACGCCCGTCGCAACTTCCCCGTTGAGTAGCTGTAAATGTTTTAAACTACGAGTATTATTGCGCTGATTATTTCAGTAATCAATTGAAGCGCTCATACAGTACGTAAAGGCTGCTCGACTAAATGAAATCTATACTAATACTAGCTGTTGCCCGCAGTTTCACACGCGACAGATGTAAGCTATCCTATCTTTCAAGTTGGATCAAACTTGTGCAGTTGTTGTTGTTGCAGTTTGGTTGTGTGTGCTTGTGCTGAAGAGTTTGTTTGGTTGTACGCGCTAATCTCAGGAACTACGGGTTCGAATTGAAAAATTCTTTATGTGTTTGATAGTACATTTATCGAGGAAGGCTATAGTTTATATAACATTATAAATTTAAATAGTTAGTATTTCCACAAATTAATTAATTAATGCGGGTGAAACCGCGCGGCACAGGTTGCAATAAATAATAATGAACGTTTGCACACTCACACGCAGTAGGATTCCTTGACCGCGAGTAGCGTGGACGACACAAATAAGATACCACTATTATAATACAAATATTTATATGATATAATCTGCACTGACCTTTTGGCCGGCAATCGAACTCGGGACCCCTTGCTTCGTAGGCAGGGCCACTACCAACTAGGCCATAAGGTCGTCCAAGTATCTAACTGACATCTATGATAAACTTATGAATTCCAAAAATAGTATAAATATAAATAAATAAACTCTAATACTAGGATTTTTTCTGTCTTTGGTGCTATGGACACACAAAGACAAAAACGCACGCACCCAGACCAAGAACAGAAATTCAAACTCATCATTCGAATTTCTGTGCCGCTGAGAATCGAACCCATTCCCTTTGAGCAGCAATCCTGTATGCTAACCATTACGCCTTCGCGAGTCGTCAATAGTGCCAAGATTAGTCGTATTTAGAACAAAAACACTGTGGGGCTTCATTGGATAACCCAATTGTGCTAATTCCTGTTACTGAGTGGATTAACACATCAGGGTGTATACAATACTGCGAATAAATATTTGCTGTCAAAGTCGTCTTTCTTGAATGAATTTGATAGCGATGATTATATACATGTGACTCCATACATCCATCCATCCATCCATCAGCCCTTGGAGGTCCACTGCTGGACATAGGCCTCCCCTAACTTGCGCCACTCTGACCGGTCCTGAGCCTTCTGAATCCAGCGGATGCCCGCTGTCTTCTTCAGGTCGTCGGTCTACCTGGTCGGGGACTCCTAGTCCTATACTCCTCCTGGTCCTATACTCCGTTTTCCGAGACGTGGGCGCCATTCGAGGACCTTTCTTCTCCAACGGTTATCGGTCCTTCACACTATGTGGGCAGCCCATTGCCACTTTAGCCGAAGTGAAGTAGTAACATGTGACTAATTATATACTATTAGGACTTCTGTGCTAGTGATTAAATGATTTGTCAATACATGTTTTTAGTAAGTTAATCCATGTGTACCCTATTTGGTACATTCATATATGGTACATACATTCATGTCACAGTATGGATTCTTTACTACTGTAAATTTTTTTTCAGAAATATTGAATAACATTTTATCGAGAACTAAAAACTCATTACACCAACGAAAAAATTAACATGCACTTTTATTTGGTTACAATTTTATGAATCGGTTCAAAAACAATCTATTTTGGTATCAATAACAACAAAGTTATAGGTAGTTTCTTATTACATGATAATTATAAGGGAATAATGCGTAATGAACGCATTATTTTTTACCTGAAATTACCTTTACCTGAAGTTAGTTAAATATTACGTCATGATAAAAATTTATTGTCTAAATCAATAGTAATATTATGTGATAAATTTGCCAAATAAAACAGATTAAGAGTTAAATACAGAAATCTAATAAATATATTTTATTGACATCGCCAGTTGTTATTCAATTAAAATTGACAATAAAGGGTAAACAAGTAAATATAATGTTCATCCTAAGCATAAAACGGATTTACCCCAGATATTAAGTTTATTCCTTCCTAGCCGTAAATTTCCCAGAGATTTTGTACGGATTTTATGAGTGAAATTATGGGTTCATTCCCGTTGACCTCCTTGGCACGACTTTTAAACTATAAAAATGATTATATAAACGTATACGGAACTTGTTTCAACGGCTCACACTTCACTGAAATCATTTCTCATAATCTCAGTCCATTCGGGTCATTCTGAAGATTAAAGTTTGAACATTGCCAGACTAACTTTTGTTTCAGCTTATAGTTAGTTGGTTAATCTTGGAGTAATATCTTATTTATTTTCAACCTTATCACTGTTGTCATAAGAACTCTGAAGACTGTTTAGTGAATTGGACAACTGTATAGACTTTCAGCGGCTTTGTATAACCGCGAGCGGTAAGACTGCTAAGTATGCTCGCTCTTTTTATTAAGTAAGTAACTGTCGACGTCCTTAATGACATAACCACTTCAAAGTCAAAGACAGAGTACGATAAAAAATGTGTAAACTTCTATTTAAGTAGCGCTGTGTGCCAGACGTTAAATAGCAGTTTAATCTTCTAGAATCTAGGTAAATGTGATTTGAGTTGTTACACGTTTTTGCGTCAAGCATAATTATAATGATATTTTGATTTTAATAACAATAACGAACTAAAGAGGCATAAAGCGTCTCTATCGTACTACTTTAGTAAGGATTAATAAAACCTTAAAATTAGAAGTTTTAAACCATCCAAAGGCCTAAGAGACTGACTAATGACTCTCAGGGGAGTCTTGAATTGAATTGAATAATGCATACGATACAATTACAAAATTATGTACTAACAATTTTATTAAATTCACACAATAGACAATACACACACGCTCGTTTGATAATACGTCCAGCTGAGGGAACTATTCCACTTTACTATAACGTTCCCTTCAAAGCACGGAATGTTAGAGACAACTTAGGCCGTCTGGCCATGTAGATGCACGTCGTACGCACACTGTCCACGACGAGCGACATCGTCGCGTTTGCATATTACTGATGTTTTGTTATGCAGTCTGCATGCAATCGTCAAATGAAGAGGTGCCGCATCGTGGACTGTAGGCATTAGTTATCATATCAACATGAGCATAACTTAGTATTAGTCTACTTTTCAATAATCTGCAATTAAAATAACCTAAGTATATATTTTGAGACATGTTCTTTGAGACAAGGGATTTCCGCAAAGTCGCCCCTTATAGTATTATCTGTAATCATGAGCATTTTGTTACTAAATACGTCTAAACAATTAAGCATCATATAAATCACACTTGCATCGTACCATACGCTACAGTTAAACTGTATTTCACGTCACATTTGCGTTACTACTGATTGCTGCGTTATTGTTCCACCATAATTTATTGCGTCAACTCTTAACCATTTTCATTCAGCGTGAGTCAACCAAAACCATTTACACCAAAGCTTGCTAATAGTTTACAGTCCACTGCCACTTTACAAGCGCAATTGAATGGATATATTGAAGCAAAACCATCGCTGAAGCACATTAATGTTGATAGTGTTGCCTCAATTTGTGGTGTAGTACTTTAGTACTGGTTGTAACGAATTACTATTCCGACTTTTATAGTACCGATTATGATTGCGATGTGCGTGACAGAGTGTTTTTAGCCAACACTATTGTATTGTAGGTTGTTACACGGAAATGGGAAACCGGAAACAGTACGAAGGCTGTTCCAATTCGTTTTATTGTTTCATCTGGGACAAACATGGAACGGAAACATGGAATTGTGCTGTGATTTTGCCGGAAATGTCCGTTTAAAATGCCCTTGTTAAAACCAGATTTATTGGTCGCGTTAACAGCCGTGTTTTGTTGGGCTATTTTTATATGTGGTATTTAACGGTTTTCTATCAAATTTTAGTTTTTATTAATTTTGTTTTTTATTAATTAATGAATTAAATATTTTTTATTAATAATTAAAAATACCTACTTCCTCTCATCTTATGAAGTTGAAATTTTGCATACTCTTAATGTTGTCTCCTATCAAGGGAATTTAGCTATTATTTAGCTATTAACAATACAGATAGTAAACTTTATTTACGCAGTATCAGATTGTGAGATAATTAATATTGAATTTAACACTATTTATTTTTGGTCTTTTCTAAACAGCAATATATAAAAATTACACACTTGCGAGTAACTATACATAATTCTGTATCTTTAGTTTCATCGCAAAGAATCTGTGTCAGTTACTTTTCAGTGCAACACAAATTATAATATAATCTAAAATTTTAACCAAAAAAACGACTTCAAAATGAAGTAGGTAGGTAGTAGGCACATCCTTTCCAATAACAATAAAAAAGAATCATCTAAATCGGCTAACGTGATATTGAGTTATTCGTCCATTTGTCGCGCACATACGTAATGCTAATTTAAGACTTATATGGTTTTCTCATGGATGCCATTGTCAGATCTCGCTCTTTAAGTGGGACACATGACAAACACCAGCTTGCGATTAAAAAAGAATCATCAAAATCGGTTCACCTAGTCGAAAGTTCTGAGGTAACAAACGTAAAAAAAATACAGTCGAATGAGAACCTCCTCCTTTTTTTGACTCAGTGTCTGTTCAAATCATCAGTACAAGGTAAGATGTTGAACTCTTCACATAAGCACTACGTTATTTTATCAACGAAAGGGACATTTACCGTTTGGAGCAATTTAGATTTCAGCCCCAAACTATTATCGAACAAAGATGGGAAAATGGTAGCAAAAAAAATGGAAAAAAATGGAAAATGAAATGGAATGGATGGTGTAAAATGGTGGCATAGTGGTGGTTATGGTGGTGGGTAATGGTGGCAGTTGGTTGAAAATTATAAAAATACAAAAAGTTTGTATGACTGACTTTTAATATTGGGAGAAGAATATTCTGTTGGCATATTAATAAACAAGCCGAAATTAATATTCCGGCCCATTTAAGGTCGTTTGACGAATCCGTATTAGCATAGGGATAGCCACTTGGGCGATATTAAATGTCTCGCAGCAGTTAATTAAATCTTGAAGAAGACGTTAGAGGGGACTTAAGCAATCCTTTTTAGAGTTATTGATAATTGATTGAACAATAAAACTGAACAGCTGTTCATCTCATTCATTTTTATCCGACTCAAAAAAAGGAGGAGGTTCTCAATTCAAATGTATTTTTTATGTATGTTACCTAATAAGTTTTTATTGAATGTATCGATTTTTATCGTTATTATTTTAATGAAAAGCCGCTGCTTATCATGTAGTTCATTTAAAATTGAGTGAGATCTGATCTGATAATTTTTGAGTTATTCTTAATAACTGACTTCAACTACATGCACGAGATTTTAAGTTAGACTACCAGTAATACGACTGTGAAAACAGCATTCAATTTCATACTACTGGTTTTGCATGATGCGTTGTCAAACATACAGACAGACATGATTTTTAAAAACTACAGATTTGCAATCTATTGCTCCTATGAAGTCCCCTGATATAAAATTTTCATAAATATCTTCATTGTGCAGATATCGATGATTTACAAATTTATTTTATAAAAAAATATGGAATAGATTACAATACAAACAGCTTTTACTTATATGCAGTAGGTTTTATGGCCACCTATGTAGGTTAACGGCAAAGCTAAGTTTGTTACTCTATTCGCTTTAATTTGGAGCAATGTTCGTTTCTATTATACAAGTATACAATAGAATACAATACAAAACGCTCTACTGCACACCACAAATAACATTTTAAAAACAATAGCGCTCTGCCCTCAACTATTCTAGCGTTTTCCGGAATATCAAAAACATAAAATTTTAAATAATCTTAAATTAAAATTTAAAAAACTCACGACAGTTTTACTTACTAAATATACTCGTTATACTCTTACTATTAAGTCACCTTTGTGATTTAGATTTATTTAGCTTTTTGAATGCAATATTTTAGATATTTTTTATTATTATATCTTCTATTTTTAACGAATATTTAATAGCTACTTGACAAAACATTATTATAACTGTCTAGGCCGGGAATCAAGTTATAGATACTCCACGCTCTATGAGCAGATTTACCTATACCAACTTCAGTGGTGGCTATAGAATCGTAAATTCCCTCAATATGTCTTTGATGGCAATAACCAACAAATAGTAAGCCAACTAAACTAAAAAATCAAAATAATTTAAAAAATGCGGCATTAACGGTCGAAGCTTTTAATTGTGTTGAAATAGAAACATGATTTTCTCACAGCTCCAAGGGATTGCAGACTTGAGTATTCCATATTAAATTCAACTACCTTTATGCTTTCCTGAGAAAAGGGGTTGAGAGACAGACAGACAGACAAACGGACAACGAAGTTATCCTGTAAAAATTACCGATACTAAGTTGTTAACGTACAGTAACGTACGTACGGTAAATGTACGTTGTTAACGTAAAAAATGTCTAAGTAAATACACAATTTATTTATTTATTTATTTATGTATACTTTATTGACCACAATATAAAATATTGAAGTACAAATGGCGAGCTTAATGCTATTGCATTCTCTACCAGCTAACCATTAGGCCAAACAGAAAAACCCGATGAGCGGTATATAAAAAAAGGATATATAATAATATAATACATATATATTAACATATTAGAATAAATACATATATACAGATAATATTAGAATAAATACATATATACAGATACATAAAAAATATATTTATATAAATAAATAATATAATAAATAATACACGAATATAAATGATGACACTAAGTTAAGAACGGCGTTCTAGCAGGTAAGCCTGTAACCTTTTTTTGAATGCGAATTTACTAGCGGGCCCTCTAATTTCTTTAGGAAGTGCATTCCAAAAGCGAATGGCTTGTACAACAAAGGAATTAGAGACAAAGCCAGATCGATGTAAAGGAAAGGATAAAAGGTGAGATTCGGAGGAGCGGAGTTGACGGTCGTGGGAAGAACATAGGAATTGGAATTTAGACTTTAAATAGTCAGGCACAAGAGGATCGAAAAGAATAGAGGAGAGTGAGCAGAGGGCTCTTAGGTGCCGTCGTTCGCGGATCGAAAGCCATTTAAGCTTAGAACGGTAGCTGGAAATATGATCATACTTACGTAAGCAGAAAACAAAACGAACGGCACTATTTATTAGACGGTCCAGCTTGTTAAGTTGGGCTTCAGTAAGATCCAAAAAGCACACGTCACCGTAATCAATGATTGGGAATATTAACGTTTGCACTAAATGAACCTTAGTTGCGATGGGAAGGAAATTTTTCAAACGGTTGAGGAAAGTGAGCTTGGCAATGACACTACGGCAGATTTCAGTGACTTGGGTGCTCCAACCGAGATCGCTATCAATATAGAGCCCAAGATCTCTGACGCTTGGAGAGAAAGGAATTATCGAACCTTCAAACGTAACAGGGGGCATAGATGTAACATCTAACTTAGCTAATTGCCGTGAGCTACCAATGACGACAGCTTGGCATTTAGACGAGTTAATTTTAATGCCAAAATTCTGTGACCAATCACTAACTTTAGTCAGATTGATATTTAAAACATTAACAGCTTCGGTAACATCGTCTACGTCAGCCTGAGTGTAAATTTGTAGGTCATCGGCGTATAAATGGTAAGAGCAGCCAAGAAGGGGAGTGAGAGAGTTAATGAATAGGGAAAAAAGCAAGGGTGAAAGGATTCCCCCCTGTGGAACGCCAGAGGACAGGTTACGCCAGTCCGAGAGCATCCCATCCACCTTAACGGCCTGTTGGCGATCACGGAGGTACGACGCGAACCATGCCTGACTTGCGGACGAAACCTGCAGTCTATCGAGTAAGGTAAGGAGAATATCATGGTCGACCAAATTAAAAGCGTTGGTGAAATCAATTAGGATCAAGATGGACAATCTTAGTTTCTTGTTTTTAATTGTTTAACCCTTGGAAACAGACAAAATTTAAATCAACGCCTACAAACGTACTACGGTCCCAAATCGCGTTCAAATAGACACAGGACATCAGAACCTTTGTTCGCGATGTTTGATATTTCACTCAATAGGACGATGTAGCCCCGATGTCCTAAGTAAAGATAAAGGATCAAAAGTTCCAACATGCCCCAAAATGTAATTAAAATTTTATAAGCAATTATTAGCCATTTTATGTTCGGAGTTCTAGTGAATGTAATTAAAATTATATTACACAAGTTTATAACATTGTTTGTAAATTTTGCTATATTAGATTAATAAATTTATAATAATGTTATAATAACCTGAAAGCAAGTAATATTATTAAATTATTTATTATTGTTAACTAACTTCTCTAGCTGTCAACCCTTTCGCTTCCGCTTTCAAAGCTTAACTAAATTTAAAATACACAAATGATTTATAATACTTATTTTTCTGACACATACATTACGTATAACCATGTTTAAATCTATATACTATCAACCGGGTCAAACAGCTATCAAACTCATTTAGTTTTTCAGTGTCAAAATGATGTCGAGTTCCTTCCAACACTAACATTAAATAAATTCAATGGACCACTTTTAGATTTACACTACGCTAATGACAATCCATTTAATTATTTTTAATTATTTCTAATAATTGATTGACCCTGATTTTACGTCTTATTTTTACCGAGCTTGAATAAAATCTCTCGCCCTTTCATTAAAACCTGAAGAGACTAAGTTTATTTAACAAAAAACATGCAAGACTCATCGCAGTGCTATTAAATGAATAAATAAATATGAGTTTATAAATAAATGTTTTCAAATGTAAATATCTTAAATTACATTAAATCTTACACCTTCTACCTAGTATACAAAAATGAAGTATTCTCAATAACGTTGTATCAAACTGGCGTTTTAATAAGATCGTCAGAACGCCAACACGCCGTCACTTTCGGAATAAATTTCATTTGTAAGAAAAATGAACAATATTGCGACGTATTTTTTAATTTAAAAACGGGACGTTAATAAATACTTCTTTTACGATAAATTCAAAAAAAATTTAGACGAAGAGAAATTTTTGAAGAAAATAAAATACGAATGAACTCCATTCTGTTAATTTGATACCAATTACTTATTGCATGAAATCTTAATAAATATTTAACTTTTATACATTCATAAGTATCATAACTTTATTATAATAATATACCTTTAACAGTTCTACCGTTTAATGGCTGTCCCTAATTGCAATAAAAATGGATATCGTACATAATTATTATTCGACCAGCTGTATTCTTGGCTAGCAAAACATTAGTGATCTTTTGTGTTTACTTTAGTTACGTTTAGTTTAGTTTAGTGTTTTAATATTTAATTAAGTTTTTCACGTGCAGTTACTACTTACTATCAAGTAGCTTATTTTTTTGCTATTTATAGTAAAATAAACTTGACAAGTGCGAGTTACACTGGTTTGGAGAGGGTTTCGTGTGTTGATTATGTATTTACCGTTATTTTTTCTTATAGGCTTTCCTGTAATAAGTAAATAACTATTTTCTGATTTTTTTTCAAAATTCTAGCCTTAGTAGTTACGGAGATATGATGGTCAATTTTCATCTTCAATTTTCGTTATTTCTGGAACAATTTTTAAACTTTCCATTACACCTTTAACAAAAATATATTTGAGATCCTTACAATAAGTTCCTTCATTTGACATACCGCACGATACGGTTTGCAAAGCAGTATTTTTTAAATTTTGATTTCGTTAAAAAAATATTTTCACAATTCATTTGTTTGTTTTATACCTTGGTCTTTGAGAGTCATAAAAGAGCACATGAGTACCAAATTTCAACTCATTTAGTCCAGTAGTTTTGGAGACAATTGGCTGTAAAAGGTGGTCACCTAAGAACTAAATAACTAATCAACATTATACTGATATTATTGTTATTAAGGTCTTGAGTGTTTTGTACATCAAAGTGACGTCATAAATTATTTACATGTAGTATGTTATTCCACAAATAAATAAACTATTGATTCAAGTAATGTTCTCTTTACACGTATTAAGTAGTTAAGTAAATTTTAGCTAAATTTATACATGCAAACGGACAATTTAGTAGTTAAAATATACGAGTAGTACGCAAGTAAAGAAGTGATTTAGAAACTTTTTTATTTTCTGTTAAGTAGGTGGGCATTTATTTTTTACTTAACACGTTTGGACAGGCACATTTTATAATAGTTAAAATTTATTATATTATAGTTAAAATTCAGTAAAATGCTTAAGTAATAGGTTGCTAAAGTAGGTTGTGAAGAATTGTATAAACTAAAGAGCTTTACTAAATTATTCCGTTTGGATGCGCACTAAAAATTATTCACTTAAAATTTAGTTATCCACCTACTTAACTACTTAATACATATAAACGGGACTTACGCGATCAAATTCCTTCATGAATCTCAACTTACGAGTAAACTTCGTAATCATAAAATACATTTATCTTATAAAAATTGTCCTTAAAGCCAGGAAGCCAAATGCTCCAGGCAACAGTTCCGTTCGTAAATAAACAGAGACCTAAGTTGACTTTTGTGTCACGGTATTTTGACGGTACCGAGTCTAAGCTTGGATTATGTTGAGTGAATCACCACATCAACGTAATATCTGCGCGATGTTTTATTCGTTGTTCGACTGAGAAACTTTCAGAGCATCGAACTTTAAAAGCTCCGTTCTCAAAGCTTTAAGGTTGAAATATTTTATAGATGATGCTTGGTACAATTCAAGTTATAACTTCTATAATACATACTGAAACTCTGCTAGGTTTTTGCTCTGAGTATTATTTTGTGGTTTTTTGTAAGAAGCACGTGTTTACATGTTATTTAATCATGCTTTAAGCAACCCAATTGATGTTCAGTTGATTTGTAAATTTTTTCGTAGATTGCATCCTTTGAGATAATGGTGGTTAAACTATTAAAATATTAAATACTTTCAAGAGGCAGTAGAGCAAAAATCAGTTTAACGAGAATGAATCCTAATAAACTTAATGTGATTTGTAAAAGCAGTGACCCAGTGTTTGAAATCTGAAACCTCTCGGTCCAGCGCCCGATTTTGGTTCATCGGCATGCACCTTTAATTTATGGAAGTTATGTGCGTATGATTTATCACTGGTTTTGTATTGTTTTTGGTATATTATAACAACGTATGAGTTAATTTAAATTACTTTGTTTCTGAATGTACAGATAAATTATTCATGTATTTATTCATTATGCATGATTTTTGGTATGTGGCTATACAATATAGCCGGAAGTAAACGCACTAACTCAGTTAACCTAACGTACGCATAAGAAATGACGAAGCAAAGCGGTTCGTCCTTAAAGGTACCGTTGAAGTGTTGTATACTCCGCGAGCTTCGTTTGATTTTCTTGTAGCTCAAATGTTACTCAAATGCTCAAATGTATTTACGAGTATAATAGAACGGTATTATTAAGTGCTTGTTCTTGGTACACATGAAATCGTAATTCGCCAAAGCTCTTATAGAGTGACGAGTCGTGTCGTAAATGATTGAAAGTAAATATGGGCGTAATCGCTAGCTGAACGAGATCCAGCTAATTGTTGTGCGCTTTCGCGCTTAAAAATATTATTATTTTCAGTTATTAATATGTATTGCAAAATTGGCTTAAAAGCTTGGACATGAGTTTTTAAATTGAGTATCCTCGTATAGTAGTATTATTGTAAGTGCTGTCTATAACTGTAAATAGGAAAAAAATACCTCAGTAGTTTCTTGCCGCTTCTTACTCCGGGACCACTAACGGTAGGGATTATTGACTTTCGAAAATAGTGAGTAATAAACCGAATTCAAAGAAATAAAAATATTTTACTTTTAAATTTTTGACAAGTTGGCTTATTTAGTTATATCATCATCAACCATAGTGCAAAAGAAAACGTGTCAAACGGCACTTTCCACCAGTCTACCGGGCGTATGAATCAGCCATTCCCGGGTGTTAAAACAACATAGTAATGAGAACTGCTTTAATAGATGTCTTCGGCAACATTCGTACCAATGTACTTCCATTCCATTCCATTGCCATGGAGTACTTCGTATTTTTAACCAACTTCAAAAAAGGAGGAGGTTCTCAATTCGACTGTATTTTTTTTTTAAGTTTGTTACCTCAAAACTGCGTGAACAAAAAAATAACTGCGTGAACCAATTTGGATGATTCTTTTTTAATCGAAGCTGGTGCTTGTCATGTGGTCCCACTTAAATTTTAGCGAGATCTGACAGTGGCGTGTGACATGGCAAACCATATCTATCTAATACCTTTTAACGAGCAATTCTTGTATATATATATATAATTGGAATCTCGGAATCAGCTCCAATGATTTTCATGAAATTTAGTATATAGGGGGTTTCAGGGGCGATAAATCGATCTAGCTAGGATTCATTTTTAGAAAATGTCGTTTTATCGGTGTTTTCAGGCAATGATTAACTTCTACAATATACTCTTCCTGACATCTATTGGCAAGTAGCAATACTAAAGCTACATCAGTAAATGGCGTTGTTAAGCAACACTAAACCGAGCAAAGCTCGGTCATCCGGATATTAAGTCTTAAATTTACATTAAGTATGCGCGACAAATGGACAACTAACTCAATATCACGCGAACCGATTTCGATGATTCTTTTTATTTGAAAGGATATACTTAATTTGAAGTAGGTTTATTTTGTTAAAATTTTAGATTATCAACTACATTAACAAATGTATACTTTAAAAAACTGTTAATTAAAAAAAACCCTCGTAACAACTGTTAATAAAACTCACGAGAATAGATATTTAGTTTTCCTTGCAGTATCATCATGGATAGCGTTAACTGCATGAGCAGAAGTTACAGCGGCAACGGATGTAAGCAATTAAATTAGGTCAGAATGCAGTATTGAGTATACATACTGATTACTGTACAGTATACAAATATACAAGCGCACTGCCCGCGGCTTTTTCCACGTTTTGCGAGATAATAAGTGCCCTATATAATATCCTTAAAATCCATTAAGTCAAAGGTCGGCAATGCATTTATAATGCCTTTGGTGATACTGATGACCATGGGGCATGAGGTGCCTCCACCGCTCGTATATTCATATGAAAGTTTCTTAAATTTTCTCATAGGATTTCTCTTTCGTTCCAAAATTCGATCAACTTAACATCATCTACCAATCCACACTGAAAGAGCGTGGATATAACCTCTTCAATCTTCAACAGAGTATCCCAACTCCAATAGCGAATAGCGTATTGGGCAAACTATGCAGTCTAAGTAAAATAAAGTTTTATAAAACAAAACTTTATAAAAACGCTTTCTATACACTTTACCCGCACAAACAACTCGGTCGCTACGCTTGTTTTATTTCTGCACTTTGAATAAAGTCTGCGGCGGCTTTTAGCGGCTGATTGCATTGTGTCTGCTGTTTCTTTTCATTTAAATGTAAGAAACAGGTTGGAACATTTTTGACTAACTATAAGAACAAGGTAATAGTTTAGCCTCCTTTTAAAAAGGCAAAATTATAAAAGGCTTATAAAATGATTCTTTCACTGTTAGGAAAAACGACAAAGATAAAACATTTAACATTGCAATATTTAAAGATAGGTTTAGTAAGCGTTTATGAATAAAGTCATATGTATTTAGAAGCTACTTGGTCACACTATTTTCTTATTCTTACCGATAATAGGCCTTCAAATCCTTGAGACAATAATATTGCCTGATAGTTTTAATGGAGGTTGATAGACCTCTAGTTGTGATCTTGTTTGGTGTGAGGGTATTTTTACCTTACTTAAATCTTGATACCAATGCATCAAGTCACAACTCATACTCCCTAATTATAATTCACTTTTTATTACTAAAGGAGTCGTCAATGACTGTCTAAGTTATGAAAAGTTTTAACTCGACGTATTTGTCAGTACCCAGACTTTGTAGCACTAACTAAAGCCGTTTTAGTGCTTTGTATATTAAGTACGACAATAAGAGTATAAACTTACTTGAGAAACACGCGAGAAACTGTAGTCGTTTCAGTAAAATTGAGTTACTTTGATAGATAGTCACATTATGATTCTTACGAACTTAATAAAGACGCGAGTGACAAATAAATATGTAATGAGTTCGTGCAATTTTGCCACACCTTAAAAACGGTTCGATCTGTTTTCCTGATTGCACCAAAAGCAGTATACCTTCAATAGTACACGGTTGTTAATGTCAAACATAAAATGGTCCGTAGGTATACTTCTTAATGGGTTAGATCACTCGTAACCTAACCCTTGGTTATTTGCAGACCGCGACGGCGCGGCGCTTGATTGATGATGTTTAGCAAACCCATCTGACGAAGCTAATGTATGTACATACTTTATCGACTTTGACGACTGCGCGGGATGAACGATAAGCTTTATCGAATAATTTGTGTAGAAAATTAATGTTGCGGAAACTCACCTACTGGCAGTGTACTGTGCTTAAGGTAAGTAGCGCTTGTGGTACTGGTATTATGTAGTAGCAAATTAATGTATACTGAACTTGTTCTTGTCACAAAACAAGCCACCAATTCATAATCTGTTAAAGTAATTACATAGTCTACATACCCATTAATAAAAGAAATGGCAATACGCCTTTCTTAATTACATTTCGGTCCTTTCAAAGTTAGTGGGAAAAGTAATAACAACAGAAGTGTGACTTTAATGTAGATATTATTATGTAACATTATGACAGTCGTTTGGTAACGTATTATGGCTTATTAATAAGTAGAAATATACATTGTTGCTAGAGTACATAACTCTGTAATTAGGTATAGAACAGAAAAAGCTTAAGGAGTTTTTATGACACTTCTATCTCCAGGTCTTATCTTATTTATCCTATTTAGCAATTAAAAGATTGACATATCAGGTCCTATTTATATCCTTTTTTGCCACGTATGTGCAAGCTGTGGAATGGGCTTCCTTCTGAAGTATTCCCGGAGCGCTATGACATGGGGTTCTTCAAAAATGTGTAAAAAGAGTTCTCCTTCAGGGCCGGCGTTGCATAGGCGATTCCTCTGGTGTTGCTCATGTCCATAGGCAACGGTAACCAATTACCATCAGGTGGGCCGTATGATTTTTCTTTTGCCCTTCAAGCTATAAAAAATACAGGACCTTGTTTATTAATGTCCCATTTATTGGACCCAATGTGTTAATTAATACCCGTAATAATTGTTTTTCTCAATTATCTCCCATGTAAAGACATTGATCAGCTATAGTTTAACTATGTATATGATGATGATTGACAGCCAGGCGTTTACAGTATTTAACATCATACGACGTGTAATTTATACGTTTTAGTTAACGTTTCCAGAGGATAAGTATTGCCGCAATTAGAGTGTAAACCACGTAGAAGCGGAGAGATTGAAGTGTCGCGGCATTTACGGGCTCGCGATAAGTTAGTAATGTTAAATTTAAATTTTGTTCAAACGAAGTACGGATTTATTCAGAATGGGTTATAGGATTTAATATTTAATGATTCTCGAATGTATTTACTGAAATATGCTAAAATGTAGAAAACAAGAAGAAATTCGTTTGAGAAAATTTATGTTTGGATAAAATTAGCAGCTTTAAGAATCACGAACACACTTCTTAGTTTTATAGATTGTTATTGTTATTTTTGTTTGGATAAAATAAAAAATAATAAAAATAATTTTTCGTATGAATTATTTACAGAAACCCATGTTAATAATCCATATATTAAAATTAATTCTTTTTAACAAACTTCCTTCATAATAGATAGAAAACTTCGCAAGCCCTCCTAAAGCATCGCTTTTTTGCTAGTAATAGTTCAATGTATACAACAGAATGATTGTTTATGAAGTTTGTTGGCCAGGCAAGTTATACCTTCAACCATCAATAGCTATAACCGTATGAATAAAACAAAGAAGCTAATTATTATTTTCTTTTTTGTTACTAGAGAGGCAGTAATTGTTGAAATTAGACTGAGTCGAGCGTGCCTAGTGGCAATTACTACGAGCTTGCGACAATAAGCGACGGCACGTGAGGTTTTGTTTTACGAGATGTAGTCACAAATCGGCTAAGTAGCACTGCAAAATCTTTATTTTAAGCGATTCTTGCTTCTAATGCCAGTTACTACTGTTACATAGTTGTCTTAAGAAATGTTTATGAATGAACATAATAAAATTTGTGTATAAAAAGCAAGGCAAAGCAGCAACCCATAATTGCTTCACTGCTGGGATCGTGGTCTCCTCTTACAATGTGAGACCGGTCATAGTCTGTCACGCTGGCCAAGTGCGGATTGATACACCTTTGAGAACTTTTATTTTCTGGTGGGCAGGTTTCCTCACGATGTTTTCCTTCACCGAAGCAAGTGATAATTGTACGGATGTCATTCACAGACTTCAAAAAAATCCAACTGATATGCCCCAAAATGGTTTCATTTTCTACTTTTTCCATAGAAATATTTTTAATGGAATAGCACACGCCGGGTATCCACTAGTTTAATAAATAAATTAATAAAGAATCGTAGAGACCACGATGGTTTTAAGGTATAGATTTCCTGAAGCAATACGAGGCAGTTACTAGAATATAATATCTTATTTTGCATTGTATAAAGAAGCGCTTGCAGCCCAAGGGATCGACCAAGTTAAGCAACGATCTTGAATTTAATGGGAGAATGCCAAGCAAAATTGCTTGAACGCTTTGGAGGGTATGCTAAGCCTTCGTTCCCATTTGTCATCGTTAGGGAAGAGATACTAAGCCATGTTGGCTGGCCAATAACGTCTTCCCAATCTGAACTTAAATAGGGCGAAGTACGTACGCGTCAAGCTTCACTTACATTAGGAGATCTATGCCAAGAACAAATCATCCGTTAAACCATTCAAATAATATATTATAATATTACTAGTCGCTAATTGGCAACTGTTTAGTGGATTTAGAAGAGAAAATGGGGGCTCGATTTGGAAATAGAACTTCGTGGCGCTGCGGCGTCACAAATTTTGTTCACGATGTCTGTTCTAGTATTTTAGTACTTTATACTTCAACACTTAATTCCCAATTTTTATGCATGTCATTGGTTTCATCCATGTGTGATCATGCAGGCAAGGTAGAAGCTATTTACCAGGTTTGCTAGGTCCTTTGGTATCCTTATTTTAAAATGGGCCATGAAATATTTGAAGAATTTGGGTAAATAATAAAGGTTCCTCGCAACCATTTTGATCAACATGATTGATCCTGAACTTATAGATCAGGTCTTTTCTAATGATAGCTAACTTACAAGTGAAAATAAACAAAAATAATAAAAACACGCTTCGTTATTTTTTATGACTTTTTACAGATTTTATGGATTTCTCACTGATATATCTCGTCTTACTTTAACCGCCGTGATAAATTTTTAACTAAAAAAAATTAACAATGCTACAAAAGTTAACAACGAAGAGGCAATGACTTTTTCCACATCTATGTCTGTGACTTTTCAATAAACAAAAACCGGGTAAGTGCGTGTCAGGCCACGCACAATGTAGGATTCCGAAGTAGTAAGTTTATCGACTATTACGCATTAAATACTTATGCTAACATCGCCGTGATAGTTTTTCATTTATAAATTCATCATTTTAATCTATTTTTGTAAATTTTTTCCCTTGTCTAACTCTAACCGTTTAGCCACTTGACGGACGGATGGACATGACGAAACTATAAGGGTTCCGATTTTACTTTGGAACCCTAAAAATGTTACGACTGAAATCAAATCGTATATTTTAACCCAGGCTGAATCCAAAGGAAACGCATATTTCCAAGTTTGAACAAATATTAGAACGCATGCGCGAATATTCCTTCGCCAGCCTCCGAACTTCCCTCCGACAGTTGCAAATGCTCCGCGAGCAGATCGCCCGCCATTTTGAAAATTTGCTTTGCTCGAGCCGCGAAATTCAAACTTCGAATTTCAAAATTATGATACCACGCTTTGTACTTTTGTTCTGAATTTAAGTTTTGCTGTCGGTGACTTAAAATGTAATTCTTTGTGCAGTGAATTTTAAAACTCGGTGATGATGTGTTCCTGGTTGCAATTTACTATTGTTCTTGTTGGAGTTTCAGTGTTGTTCCGATGTACGGATTCAGTTGGTAAGTATTTTGATAAGCTTTTTTTAAATTGGTAATGTGTTTTTTAAACATTTTTAGGAAGTAATAAAATAATGTCAACGATATTATTTCACTTGATAACATGTTAATTGTACAATTTTATGAACTTTATATCTTACACTGGTATATTTAACCTGGTTATTAAAATTAAAATGCGTATTCACCTTAGAATAAAATATATCAGTTTAATTATAATATAAAGTAATAAAATTAACATTTTTAAATGCACTAAAATAATTTGTAATGTAAAGGAACATTTATTATTTAATTTGAAAGTTAATCGTTGTTTGTAAGTATCATAGTTTCTGGTTTTGGGGTCTAGATAGGCACCTTACTTCATCAGATTTGTATTTTTATGTCTAATGAATAAGAGGTTACTTATGCAAAATACATTTAAAATTATTGAATCCCTTTTTTCCTGTTTCTCAACCAAGTTTATTCAAAAAAAGTCTTCGTTTTCCCATTTTTTCAACCACGAGGAGAAAACTGGTATTATTGATTGGGTTATTTCATGGGGATTCATTTCATCCAAATTTTTTTAAGAAAAATATTACACTTACCGTACATTGGTGTTCAACAATTGTGAAGGTATGGGATGTGACAGGGCAGTGTTCAGTTTTTGTTTTAGTAATTGGAGAGGCCTAAAGTATAGCCCACTGCATCAATGCAAATTGGGGGGATTAAAGGCCAACTATACTCTAGTTAGACTAAAGCTGGCCATACACGATCAAGTGTACTTGTCAAGTTTGTAATTTGACTTGATGCCGAATCCAGTTTGCATGAGATATCTATATGGCCAGATAGCCATACCATGGGCCATTCACCGTCAAATTTACTGGATGCCGCGTCAAATCCGCTGCAAACTTGACAAGTATACTTGATCGTGTATGGCCAGCATTAGTTTTTACACCGATAGAGGTACCTGAAAACCAATTGATTAATGACTGCAATTCAGGAAGAAGAAATATTTATTGAAACTTTATATTTAACTGGTGGATACCCAGCGTGTTACACTTAGCTTAAAAAAAGGAAAAAGTCATTCCGGGAATGCTAACAGAAGTGAAAACTTGAACAATTCTCCCGAAAACCTGTCACAATTTAAGGATAATATCTTTCTAATGATAAATGACTGACAGTTAAACGTACTTTAAACGGAAGCGCTAAATAAATATGCAGCTACGCCCGAAGCTGCTTAACTGGGTCGATAATTTACGATTGACTGAACTCTATTAGTCTCTATTCGATATAACGCTACACATTAATAGCGCCCACGACATGCTACGTGGGTGCTATGAACAACATACAAAAAAAAACACACACACACACAGACCAAAAACAGATATTCAAAGTCATCATTAATGAATGAATGAATGAAATAAGTTTTATTCGAAGTAGGTTTGTTACAAACACTTTTCGAAAGTCACTCAACGCCATCGCTTCAACAAATCCCTACCGTGAGTTGTCTCGGGAGAAGAAGCGACAAGAAACTCCCGGGATATTTTTTTTCCTACTCACAGTTACAAATAGCACTTAATACTACTTATTGCAATATTTGATATAAAAAAACTCATGTCCAAGCAGTCTTGTCATTTAAATACTCATCAACTTTGTAATATGCTTTCTTCATGAGAATACCTTTTACATGAGTTTTAAATTAATTTTTTTCCTCACTGGGAATCTATCAAGAAACTAATACAAGTCTGGTTTTTTATTAAATTGAGGCAGAATTAGTAATTCTTTTCTGAGAAAAACATAATACTGTACCACTCAGAATGGCTAAATTTGACATGACTAACATCTATACTTAAAAAATTGTAATACGTGTAAGATTCGAACCTATTTATATACATACAAAATCAAATAACAACTTCTCAAGTTGCATATCTATGTTTTTACAGAGTAAGACCTTAATTATTATACTATTAGAGAGAAACTAAAAACACAATTTTGCGTTTCTTTGGTATTGTTGCAGTCACAGTTACTAATGCAATAACATTTTTGGTCCTAAAGTAAACAGATGCACATATTAAAGCTTCTATACCCACAACATTAGAGTTGAGAGAGAGTTTTATTTCGCGTGTACAGTACATACAGTCACATGGAATAAGAAACCCGAACACTTGTTCAAAAAGCTAACGTGGGAAAGTGACATTTCAAATCCTAGCCGACTTTCTGTTTGAAACTGATTCAAACTGATTTGTGTTGTAACACCAGTACATAATTTCAAACGACAATGAAGGTGTTTCAATTTGCTGCAGCGAGATTTGTAAGAGTGTTAAAGCTTATTGAGAAGACAGTTCGCTGTGAGAATTCGAACATACTCCCTTAAAGTTTACACCTTCAAAAATGGTTTAGAAATAAAATCCCACCGCACGTAAATAACACACATTATTGAGTGTTATATGTGTAATTATTACTATAATGCTATAATGCTTTCTTCCGAGGTATTCCTGGAGCGCTATGACATGGGGTTCTTCAAAAAAGGTGTGAAAAGAGTTCTCCTTCAGGGCCGGCGTTGCATTAGCGATTCCTCTGGTATTGCTCATGTCCATAGGCGGTAGTAACCACTTACCATCAGGTGGTCCGTATGCTTTTTCGACTGCCCTTCAGACTATAAAAAAAGGAAAAAAAAATGTATAAGTACTATACAATTAAATTGCGAGTCTATCGCGGAATACATAACCAACGTTCTTCTGCATGATATAACAGAATAATTATTGCTAACTAGGCTACGCATGAAACCTGCAATTAATAGCTTGCGAGCAAAAGGCGGTAAGTGCGTTGTCCTCTTAAGGGCTTAAACGAATGCTTATCACGGTAATTACGCTGTAAACTAGGACATTGTACAACGCTACTCTATTTAGCAATGTTGTATTCAATGTGTGTTTTATTTTAATAGTCACATTTTGTATCGGCATTTCCTTGTAAAAATATATTATTTTATTTAGAAAACCTACGTACACTAGCCCCTTCAAAATAGCCCGAAAATAGAAGTATGTTTACATAAATTCCGGGACGGCTGAAAAGAACAATGCCCAAAAATTATTTTTTATTTTTTGTAGCGTCTTAAAACGTCAGGTATACCGAAGCAATTCAATAATTTTTTTACGTATTTTAAAATTAATACCTGTGCCCGTATTACCCAGCGTAAAATAATTTTATTAATAAGTGATGAATTGACTATAATAACAATGATGTCAACAATGTCAATTTTCTTTCGGGCACTCACTTCGATACATAGCTTGTATCAAGCAACATAAAGGGAGACTTCTGGCCAATATTACACACAGAATTTCGTTATAAATGTTGGTAACAAATGTAATGATGTCAAAGAACAATGCCCAACTGCCATACATCGTTTTATTTGATTTTCAACTTTAGCGTCTTAAAATAAAAAAAAATCTAAAAATCGCCGCTTTAATTTCTGAGCTTAGATATATAAGAATTTTCAGCAGACACACCCCAGAACCAAAGTATTTTGAGATTGAATTCTTATAACCATTGAGTCATAGAGTAGGGGAGAACGTAATTTTTACCATTATTTTTTATTCTGACTTTTTTTTGATTGACAACCGGAAATGGAAATTTGACATCATTACATTTGTTACCAACATTTATAACGAAATTCTGTGTGTAATATTGGCCAGAAGTCTCCCTATAACTTGCTTGATACAAGCTATGTATCGAAGTGAGTGCCCGAATGAAAATGGACATTGTTGACATAATTGTTATTATAGTCAATTCATCACTTATTAATAAAATTATTTTACACTGGGTAATACGGGCACAGGTATTAATTTTAAAATACGTAAAAAAATAAATGAATTGCTTCGGTATAACTGACGTTTTAAGACGCTACAAAAAATAAAAAATATTTTTTGGGCATTGTTCTTTCCATTTCCGGTTGTCAATCAAAAAAAAGTCAGAATAAAAAATAATGGTAAAAATTACATTCTCTCCTACTCTATGACTCAATGGTTATAAGAATTCAATCTCAAAATACTTTGGTTCTGGGGTGTGTCGGCTGAAAATTCTTATATATCTAAGCTCAGAAATTAAAGCGGCGATTTTTAGAATTTTTTTTATTTTAAGACGCTAAAGTTGAAAATGAAATAAAACGATGTATGGTAGTTGGGCATTGTTCTTTGTACGAATGTTAGCAACACCATTATAAATGAAATGTGAAATAATCCCATCGATCCGCCAGAGGCAAAAAAAAAACACATTTAAATTCAAAAGAATAATTTATAACATATAAAAATCTCGCTTCACAGTATTTGTGGTCGCACTCCTCCAAAACGGCTGGATCAATTTTTAGGATTTTTTCACGTGTATGGTATTTGGTAGATATGACAATTATAGGTCATAAAATATATTTCAAACCGCTAGGTGATTAGGGTATTCCTATCCAGAAAAAAAATTAAAAGGCGTCAAGGGACACCCGGATGGAACGAAGTTCCTTTCGATTTAAGTATTGTTTTACGCGCTCAGCAGTGTGATTCAGCAATATGAAACTAGATGGCGCTGTACAACAGTTTGCCTAGTCAGCTAGTATAATAATAGTAATAAATAATAATATAATAATAATAATATAAATAATTCAGCTGAATGAATATTCATGAACGATGTTGAATTTTTACACGTTCATAATTTAAACGCTTGATGGTACTTTTATTATTCACTTTATATATATTTATCAAAAATCTGTTTTTATAGCTTTATGTGAACGAAATTCAGATGTATTGATCGCGCATGTAATCAAATACACTAAAATATTCGGTAAATATTCCTTACCATAAATACAATAAATTAAATTGTATTGAATGATTGTAGTGTAGGTCCATAATAACAAAGTCGAGTAGTATCAAAGAGGATCTGTCGTATCTTCGTGGCTGATACTAAGCTACGTCTGATACCTTTGATGTTACATATCAGACGCTCATATATTGCTTGACAACTGACCATCAAATAACACATAATACTCGTAATATATTGGTGTTTCAAATAATATAATAACATTATTATTATTATTATTATTAGTCTCTACTTGCTAAATATGGTAAAATAATATATATAATTTTTGACAAGACTACAATAAAGTAAAAATCAATAACTGAAATTTATCTTTTATTAAGTAATGCAATGCTAAATATCAAGGATAATTGGTTAAAAAGAACAATACAAAGTATTGAACAATAATAAAGAACGCAGACGACTACAAGTATAAGAAACAGTCAGTAATTAAAAGTCTGTTGAACGAATTAACTCAAAGAAAGTTGATCGAAGTCAGAACGGCAAAGTAAATATTCACTACGAATTGTTAATCAATTTAAAAAAATCGCCCTTGTGCAAGTCGGACTTGCATCGAGGGTTCCGTACAAACTTGTTTTTATTGTTATGTAATAATTTTACGGTTTCAAAATTTTTACGCCTTAAATTATTTAATTTAGATTTTGATATCTACCAATCCAATGAAAACCAAAATACTATCAAGCGTCTGCTGAACATGTAAAATGCAACATCGTTCGTGAATTATGATCCAAACATTAACTGCAATATATGACTCATTACATTTCACACAATGGTGACATAGCTTTCAACGAATAGAAACACCGTAACTAGGCTACTGCGGAACCAATGAACCTAGGACTAAAGCCATACGAGTGTCGTCCTAGAGACGTCAGACTGTTGTTATCGTAATTACTTTGGCTTACATTGCTACTTTGAAATTAGAACACAAATCTTTCTACTTGGACTGTTTGTGCATATTCATCACACTAGTAAGAATTTAAAATGAGACAAAATTTGATGGAAGTAGGAACGAACCAAACTAGGCTCCGATTTTTGATATACCTACAATTAATAATCTTGAATAGTCTTTATTTGGTCGGGTTTACAAATCAATTAGGGAAGATAAAATTGAAGTGCATAAAAATAAGCTCAATGCATTTTTAAAATTTTAATATTGGCTATGGGCTATCAGAGGAATTATGTTGATAATACTGATTTTCGTTGTTAATGAATACCATTATTGCTATTATTATTTCTCCATGGGGTTCACCTGGATAGCTACCACCCTCGAGCATAAGCCGCCAAATGACTCGTCGTTCCAGCTGGGGGCTTGAGAGCCAGTTCTTTCTTTCTTTTTCTTCTTTCTTTTTTGACCGGCAACGCATTAATAATGCCTTTGGTGTTGCTGATGTTCATGGGCGACGATAGCCACTTACCATCAGGTGGATCGTCAGTTCGTTTTCAGGCTATTTCCATAATTATAAAAAAGTCATCATTAATCTATAACGAGAACATCATACATCATGATAATCTTTACTGCAAACTATTTCAACTTACACAGATATTTTTAGGATAAAGTTACTTAATACTTTACCAAATATTTTAAATGAGTTGAGACGAGTCCAAAATATAATCTGCTATGATAATATAAATTTTAGGAAACATATTAAACTGAATAAGTATAAAAAATAATTTTAATGATTCGCCATCAAAGTATCTAATAATTTATCGAGAAAAACATGAATCGGAAACCTTTCAAATAAATTAAAACTTTCATCCCGCAAATACAGAAAAAAATCTAACTATGATAGCGTTGTTTGTCATTGGGTCTATTAAAAATATATACGTTAACCATCTGGTCTCTATAGACTCGTTCTATTTTTTACTCTTTCATTCGTTCTGGCTCAGCGTTATCCTATTGTGCATCGTAACATTTATTTCCTAAGCTCTTGCGGGCTCGTCCTGGCAGGAACAATCCGTGTTGTTTGACCACTTCGGCTTATTCCGACCGGAGCGGAAAGGAATGAATAAATGAAACGAGTGAATGGAATGAATGGAATGAATGTGTATAGTTTGGATGAGCAGAGAGAAGTTTTACTGTTATCTATACAAATGTTTATGAGAACAAAATGGTTTTAGAACACCATTTTTATTGTGTTTTAGTACAATGTAAAATGTGTAGTGCTCTAATTTTAAGACGTCTTCGTTAATGTTTTCTTTTTACTAATAATGTTTAATCTTTATTTACTTCTTTCTTTAAAATAATGATTGTAATGTAAAACTTGTTTATCAAATAATTATGAATAATTTATCCCAGTTTTCCAATAAACTGGAGTTTAATTACAAAATTAGTCTCGGGAGGCTGTAGTTTACCACTCTGGGTAAATCATACCTATCGAAATTAATCAATTTAAAACGAGCGTGGACGATAAAGCACTTTGAAGTAAATGATAATTTTATTGTGCTAAAGACTTGTATTGATATTGGTTTTTGTTCGAAAGCTGACTTAATCGAAAGTGTTCTTAGCCATTTGTGGTATAAATTAAGCTGCCGGGTGTTTTTTTAAAATTTTAATTTAATTTACTTAGAACTTAATATAATTAAATTATCTTTTACAAGGAATATCAAAACACATTACCAAAGCGTTTTGGGCTAGCGGCCATTATCAAAATTTTATCCTCCATAATCCTCTAGTCAGTTTTACTGCAACTGTCTTAATCACATTATGGTGTCATTACCTCCTGTACTTACCTAGTTTTTTTTTTCTTTCTTGGCCGGCAACGCGTCAATGATGCCTTTGGTGTAGCCAATGTTATAGACATTAGCAACACCAAAGGCGACGATAGCCACTTACTATCAGGTGGATTGTCAATTCGTTTTGCCGGCGTATTCCATAAAAAAAGAAGCGTGGTAGCTAGCTAAGGAAACATACCAAAACCACGTGCCTCATTTAGGGGGGGAGGGGGGTCTTCAAAACACCACGATTGGTCACAGAGGGGAGGGGGGGGGGTTAAGGTTTTTGTCACGTAGTCAATATTTTAGCAACCATTGCGCCACAAAGTCGTCAAATATAAGCAAAATTATTATTTTTTAACTCTGTTTTTGCAAAAAAGTATTGAAAACCGTATTTATCAATTACCACGTGAAAACTAGGGGTGAGGGGGGGGGTCTTCCCATATACTACGGATGGTCACGAAGGGGGGGGAGGGGGGTAAAAAGTTGGAAAAAATTGGTTACGTGGTTTTGGTATGTTCCCTAACCAGATTAACAGTACTCAACACCGTCAGTAATAGTGACTTTCAGCGGGGGATTGTTCGCAATAGCTGTCAATTTAAACATCTCAGTATAATTCTACAAATTAAAATAAGATCTAAATTTTATTTGGGTACCTAGAAATCCAATTATAATTTATTATTCCGTCTGACTCGATATCACGTCAAAAGGCAATTGAAGGGTCTTGCAAGGTTTTCATAGAAAGTACCGCCCTCAGTCTGAGCGCTTTCAATCGATCGTGAATGAACGAGATCAAAAGGACTCGAAGGTAAAATTACTAATTAATGGTTAAACTATTACAGTCATAAATATTGGTGAGATTTAATATTCGTATCAGATATTAGTATGTATAACGTCGTTAACCTCTAGTATAATGTATTTAACCGATTAACTGTTAATTTGTTGAACATACATACATAATTGATACGAAGCAGGTTGAAATTAAATATTCAATGAAGGAAAACGGTCGATGGTTGACGATGCTTTATATTTTGTTCTAATATTAAAATTGTTCCGGTTCATAACCGTTACGCAATATTAATATAATATAGGGTTACAGTTAGAAATAGTGGTTTTTAAAACCTTCATCAAAAAGAACTGCAAATCCTGAGCGTAAATTGGATAAGACGACTTCTAGGAATATTATTTGACCCCGAGTAGGAATTGATTATTTTATACACTAAATATTTTAAATATCATCGAGAAATACATAGTAATACATTGTGGACTCAACTTATCCTGATGAAGCTCCGATTTATTATATAAGAGAATAATAATTATGAGAGAATAATAATACATTGTAAGAGAATTAAGTATTGTGCTAGTATTATACCTAACTAGTTGACCCGGCGAACTTCGTTTCACCTCACAGTCAAGGAATGTACTTTGTTTTTACTTTTAACTTTTATGGTTTTTGTATGATTTACAAATCAATGACCATCAATTTCCTCTCTTGAATTTCCCATGAAATAAATTTGCAAGAATTTGTAGTCACCATCTGTCACGCAGTTTTTTTTTAATTTTTTTTAAATAATATAAAAACCTTTCGTGGGCCCTAAGGAATATACACAAAAAAAATTATCCGAATTGGTCGAGCCATTCTCGAGTTATGCGCTTAGCAACATTCATTTTTATTTATATAGATTATGTTTGGCATTTCTTTTATTTATTGCTCTATTCTTTTGTTTATACATTAAATTATATATACCTTACCATGCTCTCTAAAGTTTTATGTACAAATCATACAAAGATCATAGATTGTTGCAAAGTAGACTAATTCTAACTTCATTCTTTAATATTTAATTTTAAAAGTGAAACATTATTCAAATAAGAAAATGCATTCCCTTTTAAAACAAAGTAGAAGACCAGAATAATTAAACAATTTTTGGAGTTTGCTCTTGTTAAGGATAAATTTCGTACACTGAAACTGGAATAAGCCCTGTGAGAATTACGTAGTATTAATCAAGAACGACGAAAGGCACTTATATTAATAAAACTATCCTTGCTGAGTCACGCTTCTCGAGCAACAGTGCCAAAATCCATATTGTTATAATTTATTGCATAGTTATTTATGCTTTCATTTCTATATAATATCACTAGCACCGAAATATATATTTTTGTTGACCTCTTTCCAACATTCGCTGGACAAATGGACATTTTATTAAAAATTCTCCAGAAACTGCAAACTGAATGTGAGATTTAACTGAAAAGCAACATAAATGATGTCACTTTTCGCTTAGATTTCTATGATGATTATATTTGAATTAAGACTATGGTAAAAACATAAATTACGCCCGGTAAAAATGTTTACGCAAATTTTAAGATATCTGTATAAGATTCTGGACAGCTCCTTTTATCAGAATCTTGTGTCTGGGTCTTGCTTTTTTGTAGAAAATTCATTTTTAAACCTTAAATTACTTGAATGGTAAGTTAGAATTTATTCTTTTGTATGATTTTGTCTATGTATGTTGTCCATGGCACCCACGATACAAGGAATCGTAGTTTGCAGCTATGAATTTGTATCCTAACTTTTGAAGTTATGGGACGTTTGAAAAAAATTAAAGTTCAAAATTGATACGACGAGACAGCCAAAAATCGACATGATGAAGATGCGTGATACTAGACGAAAAGCATTCGCTGAAGTTATTTTGGATTGCTATTGTGGGTTGTGGGTGCAAGCGAGAAATACGTGGTTAGATTGCAAGCGCGTACGTAATAATACGTAAGAAGTAAGTATAACTTCTTACGTGCGTACATATGTAAACATACGTTTTTTTATTCATTTCTAGTTTTCCATAATGAATTATTAAATAATATCCTCAATTTATGATTGGGATTGGGATGGGATTGGTGGTAGGATTGGTCGAGAAATATCTTATAATGTATAAAAATATTCTTTGTATAAAAAAAAAACTTATTATTTATTACTATCTTTCTCATTTTCTATCTCTTTCCTTTCCATTTATTCTTATACTCGTAGCAGTTACAAAGCTTTCCCAGTTTTCCTTCCTCAATTCTATCTTCTTCAATTTTTTCTTATATTAATCTGCAGAATTTTCTACAGTTCTGGTAGTTTACAGAAATAATTTATTTATACAAATTTCACTTGAAACTAATTATAAAATAATATAAGATTGCCAGTCACTCTTATTATCAAGACAAAATAATGTGTCTGACAGTGGGAGCCGCATTGGAGTGTTTGCAATTATGCATCAAAAATCAACAAACATATTGGACCTGTAAATTTTCTCCAGTTATGACAATACTATCCAAATATGACGATGATGGATGGATCCTGGAAAACAAGGACATATCCACGGACAGAAAGCTTGTAATAGGTATTATAAAGGATTTTGCGTTTGCAGTAAAAAACATTGCCGTTTTTGTAAAGTTGATCGTGAATGTTTTGCTCGAGCAATTCACTAAAACGCAATGGTAATTGCTTTGGCAGTCCATAAAACGAGATTGGGGCGAGCAATCCAGTTTCGGATGCAAATTGACGGAATTCGTCATTTAACATTATACGGCTAAAGTTTGTATCCGTTGGAAATGTATACAAAATAGTCTTCATTAAAGATTAAACCAAAGATCATTTAAATTGCAAAAAAGGTGAACTGTCTGAAAAATTTTGAACTAAAGACTTGCATTTTGTATCCACAAATCTTTTAAGTATTTAAAAATTTATGTATTATCCATTTATTATGCAAACTTAAAACTACAAAGCGGTAGAATAAAATCTAAAATTTTTTTCAGGGTATCTACCCTTACAGGTTAAGTGGGGATATTTTTTTCTCGTGTACCCCAAAAGTGTATCATCAAGTGAATCATGTTCTCGGAGTGATCATATTGATAATTTTGATCTTAATACTTGTTTAATACCATTATTACTATTGTTATTTTACTGTAAGGTCCATCTAGATAGCTTCCGTGTTCCAGCTGAGGGATTGAGAGACAGTGTTTTCTTTCTGTTCCTTAAAATTAAATGGAATGAAAATACTTTATTGCACTCAATAAAAAGAGGGACAATGGGCGGGCTTAATGCATACACAGCATTTTACTACCAACGAACCTACGACGATTAAGAAACATTCTTCTCTCTTTCTTGGCCGGCAATGCATCAGTGCGGCATGGGCGACGTTAGCCATTTACCATCAGATTCAGGTGAATCGTCAGCTCGTTTGCCGGCTTTTTCCAAAAAGTATCTGATAATATCTATAAATATATCTATATCGTCCTTACCAACATAACTCCAATATCATGATCGATTTCATTTAAATTCATTCGTGAGAAAATTTGTAAGAAAATATTAGTGCATTGATAAGTTTCATTATGAATCCCGATGGTAATTTGACTTGTAAAACCCTGAAGCAATCCTCCGAGACTTCATTACGAAAGAGGTAAGCGATACGCTATGTACTTAAGTGTACTTTAGAACTTCAAATACGTAGTGTTTTTATTTAAGTATTTTTATAAAAAGTGAAATTATAACGAAACAATGGCTGGTTTCAACCTATTAATGGCCCACTACTGGGCACGGGTCTCTCCTCTTGAGGATGCCTAGAGCATACTCCACTACGCTGATCCATTGCGCATTGATGGAGGGGACACTGTTATAACAATGAAATAATAATAAATATGAAAAAAAAAAAAAAAAAATTATATATCCAGTGCAATGCTTTTCGAAAAACTATGTCTACAATCACATACATTGATAATATTAGGTATTTACCTATGAAACTGGAGGTTTGTAGTGGTTTGTAGTTTTTACTTAGGCTCACCCTAACAAATCCCTAAGAAACCCTCTCTAAATCGTGCTTAGGTTTTGCTCAGACTTAAAATTATCTAATCAAAAATAATGGATCTAAATCAACCTTAACGTTACTGTTTGCCTGAACTGTTTAATGTGATTTTGAAATTTTTTCGTACCAAATAAAGTGTCATACATCTAGTACAATTGACTATTGTCTGAGCGTAGTCCAAGTACGCTTTATAGACTCACTCTTAAGCCTGAGCCCCTCTCATTTTGTACGGACACTCACTATAGCTCGATTTGTGATGATAATTAAAGGAATTTTTTGTCATCTCTTATCGCTGCACATGTTACTCGCCGATAGTGAATCAGTTCACTTAAAGCGATTGAGAGTTGAAATGCAAATTAAATTTTGAACTTTGCGAACCGAAAATTTCTTGCTTTAGAAAGGTAGGTATTATTAGCACTAGGCTATTAAATGATTTCGATATACCTAGTTGTATTTACCGCTCATGTCAATATCATAATACTGATGTTTGTCTTGCTAGCTACCGAGTCTTAACTATTCCAAGTTATCTTGTGATTACTTTTGTTTTATTACCTTCCTTTATTATAACAAAGCTATATCACGAATTGTAACTACTGTCCTAGTTCTAAAAAGTTACATTTTTGGTAGTACCTAAGAAGGAAAACACTAGGAAGGAATCTTTATGAAAGAATGAATGTGGGTCTCGCTTCTATTTTTACTGGTAAAGTATAGGTGACGCCTTGGTTTCACTAATGTACAATTGTCCATGGGTTGCAGCGCCTTTTAACCGACTTCAAAAAAAAGAGGAGGTACTGTATTTTTATTTCTTATATTTTAAGTGTGTTACCTCATAACTTTTTATTTTGTGTACCGATTTTGATGTTTCTTTTTATATTCGAAAGCTTGTACTTGTCATGACGTAGTTCCATTTAAAATTGAGCAAGATCTGACGAGCAGTTTTTGAGTTATGCCTAATTTTGTAGTCAGTTATTTTTTTAGAAGAATTATTACGTTTTATTACCAAACCTATATTTATTCTAGAGGCCTATTAGTAACAAGTGCTCATAACTTTTTATTTCATGTACTGATTTTGATATTTCTTTTTAAATTCGAATGCTAATAGTAGTCATGTGGTTCCATTTTTTGAGTGAGGTCTGACGAGTAGTTTTTGAGCAATTTTTTTAAAGAATTATTACATTATTACCAAACGTACATTTAATCTGGAGACCTACATTAGTAACAAGTGCTCTGCCCATACTTTTACCCACGTTTTTCAGTATAATAAGTGTCCTATACCTTATTCCAGATTATAATCTACCTGTACGCTCAATTTCATAAAAATCCATTCAACAGTTTTTGCGTGAAACAGTAACAGCATCCGTACAACCTCGCAAACATTCACATTAATAATATTAGTAGGTTCTGCCGGGGTTATCTCGGGCGGTTGGGAAGTAGATGAATGAGCACTAGGGGAATATTATCCTATTAATAAGATATTATAAATGTGAAAGTTTGTGAATATGTTTGGATATTTGTTTCATGCCACAACTACTTAACCGATTTGTCTGAAAGGAACGTATATAGCCTATATCTTGGATTACTACATAGCTACTTTTTATCCCGGAAAAGTACAGGGTTCCAGCGGGATTTGTAAAAAATTGACATCCACGCGCGTGAAGCCAAGGGCATCATCTAATAATTAATTGTAAAAAATCCACGCGCACGAAGCCACAGGCATCATCTAATATCTAATATTATGTATCCTTATCCATCATTCTACTTATAGGTGTACTTTATTTTTAGGTGTTTCTATAAATCTAAATTAATTAATTTAAAATTTCGTCGCGAAACCACTCAATCTTGAAAGCCGCGGGCAAAGGCTAGTCTTTTCATAAATCTTGCATGGCTGGCTACCGCAATCTTGAATAAATCGGCTGTCAAACGCCAAGAGCCAGTTTTTGTTTCTTTCTCTATTTCCTTTCTTGGTTGGCAACGTATCAGTGATGCCTTTGGTGTAACTAATGGGTGATATTAGCGACTTGCCGTAAGACCGATGGTTAGTTTGTCGGCCAGTTAAATAAATATACTACTCTTTTTACTATATACAATATCTAGCTGTGCCCACTACTTCGTTCGCATGGGAGGTTTTCTCGAGTAAATCCCGATCTCATAAGAAGTTTGAGATATGTATGATATATTGCCTGTAACTCTATATGTTACCCCCGTAACTTAACTATATTATGTTAACCCTATAACTCCTCTAACTTCCAGTAAGTCCCATTAAAATCAGTTCAGCTTTTTCAGGTTAGCCCTGAAACACAGAAAGATACATAAAAAAGAGACATAAAACAATGATTGTGTTTAAGAATCTTGTAAGCAACTATAAGTACTTGAAAAGAGAGTTATTTTGAAATCACAGACAGACAATACAATTTTATTTATATGGCTGGATATAATATTACTGTTGTACCGAATCTAGTACTTATGTACTCGTAATAAAATAAAAATGAGTGGAATGTATATTGGAGACACAGAATTTTGATCTTATCTTATTTGCTCGAATGAAATTCCTTTTTGTCTTAATAGTACTTACGAACTATCCTCTGTACCCCATTTTTCTGATAGCTGAACCGAGAAATATGAAACGCCGTAATCTCATAAATATATTATTATCAATTCGATATTGACTCTAGACAAAGGCATACTTGGCTAAAGAAATTCCTGGATAAAAAAGATGCTACACGATCAAACATTTGTAGGTAAAACCTTTAAGAAAATAACATACGCATAGCTTAACGTACATTATTAATGGCTAGGTAATTTCATTTTTTTGTGTTTCGATCTTTGTTGAATTTTTGTGCTGAGTAGAATACGAAAGTGGAATACATTTACACGAATAAGTTTTGTCCTAAAATCGAGTTATAAAAAAACAAAAAGGTGCTACTAACGCAACTTTTAATTATCTCCTAGAGTTGAGTGATTGAGAATGCCATTAGGCATTAAGTCCGCCCATTGATATCTACTTTTTAGATTTATAATAAACAGTGAATAAAAAAGCAAAAAGGCATTCCGGGAGTGCCAACAGAAATGAAAACATGAACTAATTGTTCGTGTATATTGTTTGAATCATTAGGAAATATTTAATTGTGCAGGAAATACTTTCAAATGAAATGTTTTTTTATTCATTACATTTTTAGTGAATGGCTGCCAACGCAAAGTATATGTAAACTATTATACAATGTTGATATTATAATAATTCGAGCTATAAATTAAGTAACTATAGTTCTGTACTGTCTCAGAGATGGCGCCATAGGTAGGTGTCGATTAAAATCTGAGAATGCCGCGAATTGTACGGTTTAATCCCACCTCAAAAATGTCTCAACGCACCTAAAAAAGTTTTTCCTTCAATAAAAAAAAACACTAAGTATCTCACACAGTTGTTTTTGTATATAGTTGTTAATTTCTGTGTTACCAATTATCTTTATGTGAATATACGACAATCGAGTAGGTGAACCACCTGATGGTAAGTTGTCATCAAAAGCAACACTAATGTGTTGCTGGCTAAAAATAAAGAAAGAATTTGCTGTTACTGGCGTAAAGATGAAAACGTCTTTTAATGTTGTGGAGTTTTAATTCAATATGTTTTATATTTTAGTGGCGTGCACAGCTGCAACATAATCGCCTAGCGGTTAGAACATTGGTCTCCCGAACGAATGGGGCCCGAGTTCAAATCCTGGCATGTACCTATAATTTTCAAATACAATATTATGAGCGTATGAGAAGTTAATAATCATTTGCTACAGTGGAGGAAAAATATCGTGACGAAACCTGCAAACCAGAGAGTTCTCTATAATGTTCTCAAATGTGTGTGAAGTCTACCAATTCGCACTTGGCCAGCGTTGTAGACTATGGCATACCACATTGAGAGCCCCCGAGCCCAGCACTGGGACAAGTATGGGGCTTTGCTTTGCTTTGCTATACAGCAGCAGTATTAGAAACTAATAGATGCGATCTATTTCCAAATCGCTCAGTCAGGCATTTGACATGTTTGAATTTAAAAACTGACACTGAAGCATGGTCGTTGTTTGATGAAAAGTAAAAACAAAACGTGGTTTAACCATATTTTAAAACCTAGATTAGTTTTATAGGCCATATATTTTACTATGGCATATATTATTTAAAACTTTATGTTTCACCTTTTTGGTTTCCAAAGCTTTGAAAAAATACTACCAGAGTACGATAGTAATAATGGATTTGTGCTGTGTGTATATTTTGTGTTTTAAGCAACATTGTAGCCCATTTACACCGATGTTTGTTATAATTATGCATTACTCGTGTTATTTTATAGAAATGGTATTATAATATATTATGATATTATATATTATACACCTTAAGGCCTTTCTTTAAGTAAGAAGAGCTTAAAGGCTCTTGTTATTATAGGCAAGGCTAAGCGCGAGGATTACTACTTCCAAGAACTTAAAGGGCACGAAAGGACCATCTAAATATTTTTCTCACCGACGTTACTCGAATAATAGTTTAGTGTTGACAATTTGGAACAAAGTGACTATTTTTAAAATAAGTTTTTCTTCCCAAGAAATCTTCTACAAGAAAGAAAGTTTCAATTTTTTATCTGCCTGCCATGACTGATTTTCTGTTTCCTAGGAGAAAACATTTGAAATTTGGTATTGATAGAGAGATAGTGACCACTTGGTTTGTCGGCAGTTTAAGTGAAGAAATGGGTAGAAATAAGTGCGACAATTGAAGTACATAATGTACAATGTACATAATGATATTTACAGTTCAACTTCCCGTGTCGTCGAACTCTTTAAAATTATTTATTTGAGTTGCTGAAATAGTAACGGTATTATTGACCCTACGTATTGCAAATACATACAGAGGTGGGCATAAATGGCTACGCCACAGTTTTGCAGTCATTTACGAACAATTCAATATTTTGTAATTTTTGTTTAATTATGTTTAATAAAATCTTTTTAATCTTTGCATACATATTATCATGGTATTTTTTGATGGAAATGCTTCAAAATCTCATATAAACGTACAAATGTACCGTGCTTCTTTTCCTACTCAATGCCAAATGGGCTTACCCTGGAAACCCTAAGAGGCCTCTTACTCTTTTTTACAAGCATGACATCCTGGAGCGATTTAAGTAACCGTTAGTGACTCTTTGTTAATTTTCACTAAAGGTACTATTATGTCTTCTATGCTAAATGTGTTGAAGCAATTTCAATTTCGTATTAAAATTTGCGCAGAACCAAAGTGTTGCAAAATTTTCCCGGAAATATTCTCAATAAACAGTCCACACCGTTTTATTAGCCCCCTAAGGCACTACGTCACATTAACACCATTAAGGCTTGCGCCGCCGATAAATGTCTTAAGAGATGTATGCGTAAGGATCCACTGCTACCTTCAGGTACCTGAATTTAGTGCTGTATTTTATCTTTATTATTCTATAAAGGTACTTTACTTTGTAATGCGATTTTATTACTTGGCTTTGAATTTATTATATTTTTCTATTACTGGTTATTGTACAGTGGAAACTCCGTGATCTAGTTAGTAATGCTCTGTGTGAGCAACGGCTTCAAAATTCTATTGTTGGTCGTAGCAGTCAATTATAAGACATAATATAATATGTTTATTTATTTATTTATTTATTTATTTATTTGCTATAACATGTGTTACATAGGTGTTACAATAACATTATGAAATTGGTATCAACATGACCCTGGCAGGCCACAGCAAACTTGTCATGTGAGTTACGGGTTACATTCAAATTACATTTTAGTTAACTATACAACATCAATCAATTTAATATAGTAAAAGATATTTGAAATGTATTAATTGAAATACGGTTTAAGATTTTTATTTCTCAAAAGAATTTTACAATTCACTTACAGAGAAATAATATAGATACTTATTAATATATAATGGTATGCCGCTAGGCGTAGTTAACAAATAATTTAACAAACACAATCTTACAAATCACATAACCACACCAAACAAAACAAAATGAAATGAGGGTAGTTATGAGAACAGTTACACACAAGCCAAAGCAAGGAAGATAAGGTTGCGGCCAACATGTAGCGGATGACGGTTCTAGAATAGTTTACACTGAATAGTTGTTAATGGTAAGTTTACGATATGTGTGTTTTATTGAGCGCGTTTATCTATTTATCTATTTAAGTATTCTCGTATAGTTGTATGTGTGTGTGTTTAAATGTGTGTGATGTGTGAGAGTTTTGTGTAATATTATAGTTGTTTTGTTGTTGAATAGTATAATATAAATTTTAATTTTTAGTTTTAGTATGTTTTTCATATTACGTGTTAAAGGTAAGTTTTTTATGCATTTCAGGTTAATTTATGTATGTATTGTATAAGTATTTATTTATATTTATGTATTTATATTATTATTTTTATGATTTTATGATGAATGTAGTGTGTAGTTTCTAATATGTCTGTGCGTGTACGGGTGCATATTTGTGTGTGTTAATGTTGATAGTATATATACATATATATATTATTATTTTTATTACAATTAATTTAGATCTTTATAAATATGTTCTCTGAGTAGATTTTTAAACACGTTATACGATTTTATGTCTTTAATATGTTTGGGAAGTTTGTTGTACAGTTTAGCACCTTCAAATAAAATACTCTTTTTGCCGTAGTTTGTCCTGGGAGTAATTAAACAAATGTTATTTGCTTGTCTTGTCATGCGTTTCGTCACTGAAAACTTTTTTGTGAACCTTATATTTGAATGTATATCTTTGGTTAAAATTTTCCTGACAAGAAGGCATGTGTTATATTTATATATTTGCATTAGATTCATAATATTGGTTTCTTTGTATATTTTATTTGTAGAAGTTAAGAACTTGTAGTGAAATAATGTTTTGATGATTTTATTTTGAGTTCATTGCAATGGTTTTAAATGTGTTTTAGCTGCAGTACCCCAAACTTCAATTAGATAATCTAAATGCGGTTTTACTAACGTATTATAGATCGTGTACCGTACATATCTAGGGAGGCATCGTGCTATGCCGCGCAGTGCACCCGTCAGTGATGAAAGCTTAGATCTTATGTTTTTTATGTGTGGTTTCCATGTTAGCTGTTTATCTAGAGTTATGCCCAGATACTTTTCTTTACTAACTTCCTGTAATTCTTCACCGTTGATTGTTAAAGGATTATATTTTCCTACTTTTTTGTTCTTAGCTGTAAATATAATATAATTTGTTTTAGATATATTAATTGTAAGTAGATTTGATTGTAGCCAGGTGTTTAAGAGGTCCAAATCATGTTGTGCTTCCATTATGATCGAATCGATTGAGTTACCGGAGTAAAATAAATTAGTGTCGTCCGCATACAGTGTTACGTCTCCCCTAAGTCCAATGTTTTGTATATTATTAATATAGATAATGAACAACAATGGTCCTAAAATTGATCCTTGTGTAACACCGTAGGTAATTATTCGGGGAGAGCTCTGGTGTCCATCTATTTTAACAATTTGGTGTCTATTGGTTAAATAGGATTTAAACATTTCGAAAGCTACTCCAGTAATACCTTCGTGTCTTAATTTTAGCAAAAGTATTTCATGGCTCACAGTATCGAATGCTTTTTTCAAATCTATGAAAATTCCTAATGTTATTTTCTTTTTGTCAATATTAACTTTGATTCTTGTAACTAAATCAATCGTTGCGGTAAGTGTATTTGATTTAGGCCGAAATCCATACTGTTTTGGGTAGAAAAAGTTTTTTGATATAAGATATTCACTAAGGCGATTGTGTAATATTTTTTCAAAGATTTTTGATATGATGGGCAATACAGATATTGGCCTGTAGTTTCCTGGGTCTGTTCTACTACCTGATTTATGAATTGGGCAAACTTTAGCAACCTTTAACGAATCCGGGAATATCCCCTCAGTTAAACACTTATTAATACATTGAGTTAGGTTAACAACAACAAGATCTTTGACACACTTAATCAGTTTTGTACTAATCTCATCAATATCGGAGCTTGTATTTGGATCTAATTTGTTAATTATATTTTCTACCTCAACCACTGTGGCGGGTTTAAATTTTGATAACGCGTTGGAAGTTTTTTGTGGGCTGGTTTGTGAGTAAACTATGTAATCATGTCTCTTGGTGATTGCATTTGCAAGTTTCGAGCCTATATCTGAAAAGAAAGTGTTAAATTGTTCACATATTTCGGTAGTATTTGTGATGTTTCCGTTAGGTGTATTTAGTTTTAGAGGAATACAGTTCGTTTTTATTGAGTTACGAGCTAAGTTATTAATGAGCTGCCACATTTTTAATGGATTACTTTTACAATTTGTAAATTCCTTATGATAGTATTGATTTTTAGCAGACTGTATACTGAGATGAGATAAGTTTCTTAAATTATGAAAGCGTTCTCTAAGATCATTATCATCCGGATTGTGAATAAAATTTTGCCAAGCTGTATTCCTTTCATTAATGTTTGTAATCAGTGTTTGATTGATCCAGTCCTTTCTTGGAGGGTTCAGCACCTTAGTTTTTACTACCTTATTTTTAGTAAGTGCTTTTTTTAACATTGCTTCTAATATATCATATCTGTCCATATCTGCAGTAATTAATTTTTGAAAAGTGTTGTAATAGCCTATATAATTAATAGCCTCATATTTTACTCGCTTAACCTTTTGTGATTTGATTCTTTTTATTTCTAAGTAAATTTGTTTGTGATCGGACAAGGAACTATCAATGATGCACATATGGAAAGTATTGTCTTGGAGGTTTGTACAAACGTGATCTAAAATTGTTTTGGATATGTGAGTTTGGCGTGTGCAGTAAGTTTTATCAATTTTATTTAGTATTGTGTAACCATTCTCCTTAACCACCCTTTTATACTCTTTTATCGTTTCCTCTTTGCTTAATAAATTTAAATTTAGGTCCCCAAAAATTACTCCCCTTTTCCTTCTTGTTAAATGTTCATCATAATTTTCGAGAAACTTGTAAACGTTTGATGCAGGTTGCCGGTATACAGCTCCAATGTCCAAAGAAAGTTTATCTATATGTATCCACAACAAGTGATTGCCGTCTTCACATTGGTCATCTACAGCCTCATGTCTCAGGTCATTATGGACATATATAGACACTCCACCGCCCCTTGAACTTTGTCTATAATTATAGTAATGGGTGTAATTTGGTATATGTAGTCTTTGGGCTTCCAGCTCATCTTTGATCCAAGTCTCAGTTAATATGATAACATGTAAAGTCGTTTTAAAAGTCTCTATTACACACCTGATCTCATCCAGTTTGCCAGGTGTAACAATGCTACGTACATTGGCATATAAGAAATTTATTGATTTAGAAGATGTTGATATACCATCGTAGTTACTTGCGATTTCATAAGTAACTTTTTCGCCTTCATTAGCTTTATTATCTTCATGACTTAGTTTTTTGACAAGGTTTGGATAATTTTAGGTGTTCCTTTTACGTACTTTATCGTTAAATTTGTTTCTCCATTTTCTTGCCGTTCTTGTAGCTCTTTCTTAAGATTTTTCATAATTTTTTGCTGTAGTGGTGTCTGATCTGAGAAAATTCGAACACCGTCATATTTTAAATTTGATTTATTGCGAAGTATTGTTTTCACTGGTTCTTGTGTATCAAAACAAATTCTAAGCGGACGGTTTTTTGTATTGTAATCGTGATATTATGTATCTTAGGTACTATGTTTTACTACTTATATTAGGTATTATTTCTACTATTAATAGTTCATGATAACTTAAAAAAAGAAAATATAAAAACAATAATAATAATCCGAATACTGCATACAATTCTATATTCTTATATATACAATTGTTTAGCTTATAATTTAATTTATTTGTATAATTTAATTATTAAAATGTCATAGTTTTTTTCATTATTATATTATAATTTTATTAATTTCATAATTTAGTTTCATTAGTTTAAATTAGTGACTAGTGCTCCCGCTAAAATAGCGTTCGTTACCATCGTCCGTGATTGTTTGTCCGACTTAGTTAAGTGAGGGTATGTAAAAAAAAAAAAAAATTATCCTAGTTTGCTAATAACTAGAGCCATGCCTATTTGTGGTGTCTCAATGTATCTCCATATCATATGCGACACAGAAAGATACAGGATGTGAGTGACTGACCGTATTATAGAATATATAATTAGATGTCATTACTATGATCCGATGAAAAATTTATAGATAACATGGACTAGATGTGTAAGATTCCAAAAATCACAATACTGCGTAGAATGTGAATTAAAGAAAGGTTGTTCGTAGCCCTTGGGTTATGGCACGGTTTGCTTAAGAGGGCATTGGTGTGCTTCCGTATAATGTGAAGAAAGTGTTTTCTATTTGTTGGCAGCATGATTTCATACTACTTAACTACTTTTTAAACGTGATACGGTGAATCGATATCTAGGGTCCTTAAAAACCTTATAATTTTTACATCACACCCGTATGCTATTATAAAATTGATAATTTCTTGATCTACATTCGCAATCCAAATCAAGCATCATTATTCTGAACCCTTGAAGCTAAATTTTACCTCACGTTGTATGAGTGAGCAAGATTCGTTTATAGAGAAACCTGCAAAGTTATCGCAGTACCGAGCAATTCTTTTTTTTTCTTTTTGTTTCTTCTCTCTTTCTTGGCTGGTAACGCATCAGTGATGCCTTCGGTGTTGCTTATGTCCATGGGTGACGATAGCTACTTACCATCAAGTGGATCGTTAGTTCGTTTGTCGGGTTTTTCCCGGAAAAAAATACGAAGCAATATCTTTAAATTTTCGTATTCAGTTTATGAAACTTTTAGGATTACTTTTGGTTTTAAAATATCTAAGGACCTGTGCTAAGGACGCTATTTTATAATATAAAAACATAATTATAAGGTTCATAGCAATAGATTATGAAATTTGGAACTATTTTAATTTGGATTAATGTGAACAAAGCCAATTTATTGAATTGAATTTAGTTACTTAGTTTTAATGTTGACAATTCGAAAATAATTTCAAATAGGGTAAGGTAATAATAAAAAAAATAATCGATCGATATAATAATAAATCGATAAGTTTGAAAAACCAGTTAACTATATGAACGGACTCTTTGATTTTCAAACGCTTCCCACCTCTGCGATCCGATGTGGAGATGAATAATCAATCGCTCTCGATATAATCAAAGGAAAATTGGATTTGCGTGAATCTTTCCGATTTCTTTTCAGGCGCTTCCAATTCACGAGTATAGGTAGCTAGGCACTTGAATACCTCCCGTAGGTATACGACAACTGGTGAATTGGGTATTGGATACGGGTATAGCCTAGTTCATTAGAGGCTTAATCCTAATAATAATATGTTCCTAATAATATCTAGTATCAATTTGATGTGTATATTGTAATAGGAGTGTATGGTCAAATAAGATCTATCTAAATCAGTGAACGAATAGTATATTAGTTCATTGATCTAAATAGATATAAGTTGATAGTCTAGTTTGAAAATTGTACCTATAACAAAAGTTTCGCATGGGTCTATCTACCCTAAGATCTTTCTAAGGAATAAGGTCCAATACCTACCATTTAGCACAGTGAGGGAGATGGTTGGAGATCTCAATCTGTTGTGGGTATACCGCAGGGCTCGATTCTGGGACCATTTCTTTTTTTATAACAGTATACATAAATGATCTGCCGTATTATATTAAAAAAATATGCAGACATTGTCCTGTTTGCTGATGACACTTCTCTTATATTTAGGACGAATAGAAATAAAATGAATTTTGACGATGTAAACAGTGCTCTGTCTCGTTTATCACACTCGTTTTTATACAAATAAATTACTGCTTAATGCTAAAAACTAAGTATATAGAATTTTCGCTATCTAATATACGGAATGTTAGTAAAAGCCTCATATTAAATAATGAAATTCTAACAATAAGTATGGAAAAATCCATTGTTTTCTTGGGTGTCACCTTAGATTCCAAACTACAGTAAGGTACCGAAATATCGGCTCTCGCGAGTAAGCTAAGTAGGTCAGTTTATGTCGTTATTGATGAGTTAAAAGAAAAAACCAACTCACCAACCACTTTGCATAAAGGGGTGGTACTTTAATTTACATTTTTTTAGATTTCATTTAGAAGAAATTTAGTTGGCTCCAGTCGATGAATAGAACGCCATACATCTCTTTACATGATTTTCCAACTTTTCTAGCTATCGACAACCTAAAGATTTTGCATATCACAACTCCTTTAAGCAATTAGGCAATAATTTGTTTAACAAAGCGCCCGAATGAACAATTGATGTGGTTATTCGAGCAGACACGGGATATTGGATCCGGTCCGCCATTTTGTTCGATTAGCTAGATTTATTACTGGGAGCAACTTGTTTGTTGTATGAAAAATTGATTGGTTAATCCTGAAATTTGGTTGGGAGGTTTAAGTAGGGAAATTTGTTTAGCGATGGATTTTCTCGAGGATCTTATTGTAAATTGTTTTAAATTAATTAAACTGTGAGTAATATTAGTCCTCCTCTGGCCTCACATTGCTTTGAGAAGCGTTAGTGACCACATTTAAATGTATAGACGGGATTCTTCAAAGTTATAAATATCTTTTTTATTGAAAAAATAAAATTTCATTGAATTCGGTCTAGTCGTTTTTAAGTTTGACGTGTCTGTATGTCTGTGTATTTGTGTGTCTATGTATCTGTGTAACTGTGTGTCTGTGTATCAACATGTATCTGTATATCTGTCTGTGGCATCGTAATGCCCAAACGAATGAACTGATTTTGATCTAGTTTTTTTGTTGTCTGAAAGGTTTGTTTTGTTTGTTTGTTCTTAGCTATGTATAGTGTAAATAAAACTGTCGGGAGGGTTTTAAATTTTAATTTAACATTATGTCATATTATATGTACATTGTACGCCATCTCGCAATTCCAATAAGCAGTCTCCAATAAGCACTATAAACCTGACCAAGCACGATCAAGTGTACTTGTCAAGTTTGCAGTTTGACTTGATGCGACATCCAGTTTGCATGAGATAGCTGTATGGTCAGATAGACATACCGTGACCATACAACATCAGGTTTACTGGATGCCGCGTCAAGTCCGCTGCCAACTTGACATGTATACTTGATCGTGTATGGCCAGCATTACACTTGGGTTTGAAAACTACTAGTAGAAGTAAACTGATTTTCATTGAAGTAGCTTGGCTTCATCATTATTTTTGGCTTTATTGTACACCCATAGATAATAATAAGTATGCTTTATTATCCCTAATAATAAGTAAGAAATCATTTTCTTTGAATTGCTAATGGATTAAAGCCACATCTTATATTTAAAATGGAGCAATAAGTAACCCGCCACGGTCTTTTTGGCAAACAACGCCAAGGAATGCATTTGATGTGCATGGCTTTGAGCACTTTCTTATATTGCTAGTTTACTGCAAAAATAAATATTAAGTTATACATTATTTTTGATTATTTGTTTATATTTTCCGTTAACGACATGAATTATTAACGTTATTGTTTTGAATTTGTTGCTACAATCAATTTGTTACATAAGTAATATTTACAAACACTTCTGATCCTTGTTATCTTGCCCAAGTAAAATATCTGATTTCAAATAATACTAAATCATAATAATAAAATGAAATCCAGATATAATAATTATTGTATCAAAGCTCAGTTGACCAGATATTGGCAATATCTTGCTGCTAATACAGCTATCAATATTTATTGACTCGAGTAGCTGGCATATGTCATATTAATGGGGCATTACATCTTAATGGTTTAATGACGTGGCTAAATGACCCGTGAAATGTATAAAGCATTTACTTGTGATATCTTCGGTGATAATATACTCAAGTATTAGATAATAAGCCATTAAGGATACAGATAAGGTGAAATCAGTGTAGCATAATTATGATATGGGATATAGAATAATATAAATGTAACCAGCCAATCGGATTTAGTGATTTGGAATTTCTAATTCTATTCCATGAGATGGTATCTCTTGATATCAAGCCGTCAATACTTCATGGGCTAGTTGTAACTTTTTTTAACTTTTTCCGGGTGGTTGGAATATTTCTAGTAGGGATCAGTAGGGCACAATGAAATGAAAAAAATATTTTTTTAATTTAATATTTAGTTATTATTACAATGTCATTTTTGTACTAATAGAAACTTTGATTGTTAAAGTAATAGTCAGTTATTTAAATGAGATAAATAATAAATTCTAACCCTATTTTTTTACGATGTACGAAAACCATTCTTCTCTTTCAATGTAACCCAGAACTGGGATACAATGAAACACCCGTGATAATAGCAAGCATTGAAGCAAGCTTACTGCTTTTTAGCAAATCACATTGATTTTCATATTTTAATTTCAACTTTAGACCCTCAAAACCAAATTTTTCGCTCGCAAATCAAACACAAAGCAACTAACTTAATGCATATTTTGTGGAAGCATTTGATTGGTCAAGTAAAAAGAACGCGGAAATTTTAAAAATTTAAGATTTTATTTGAATTGTTCTATTGTACCCCGCGTTTCACAGAACCCCACTTGTCCCACACCTTTTCAATTGCTAATAAGTAACAAAGTAAATATTATATAAAATTTTAATATCATGTATTTCCGCTCGATTATAATGTGAGTGTCTTCAAGGCAAGAGTGAATAGGCTTTTACTAAGTTAATGCGCTTTACCATCAATGACTACATCGCCACTTACCATCAGGTGGGATTGTAGTCAAGCATTAACTTATAATTTATAAAAAAAAATAAAAAAATGTTGGTTTAGGGCTGTAATGAAATTATTATTATATTATTCACTCCGTTCCCAAGTTCTAGTACAAGCACGTTGAAAGTGGTAGTTACTCATGAAATCTTCGCAAGATGCTCGCGAACTTTAAATAGTTTGTGATCCGAAACAAAGTTTGAAACTTCAGTGCAATATATCTTTGAATGCAATGGAACATCGCTAGATAGAATGTCCTTTCAACCGATGTATAATAGATAGTTGTTTTATGTTGCTAAGACGTGACGTTTGAATGGAGTTCTGATTTTTTAGATCAGTTAAGAGTCAGTTCTTTAGACGAGTCTATTCAAATTAATTTAATGTTCACAAAATACGTAAAAGTATCAATATTTAATCAATACTGTTTATCGGCTGTACACTGCAATAAATAAAAAATGTAAACTACTACCACAATAGTGACAAATTGTAATGTAGGTACTTTGGATACCGGTGACGAAACATATATACTTACAGATTAAATAATAAATTATACCTTTTAATATTCTTAAAAGCACAAAGATATTACTAAAAACAATGTCCGATAAATCAAAAACACGACGCCAAAACAATTTGAAAGGAAGTCCTTTTATACAAATGGAACAAAATAATACTACATCAAAAAGAAGAGAGAATATTCCACGGAAAATCCAATTAGAACGTAAAAGACCATCGGATGATACTGCCGCATTCAAGTAAAGATATTACGTAACTTAGTCCAGCGAACCTAATACTACCTAATGCTACGTGTTCTTAGCGGACCAAAAGCCTCAGACAGAAAAATAAATTGAACAAAATCTGAATTGAATGAGAGTAATAATAAGGCTTAGTACATTTTTGACTTCAAAAGTGACCTGGATCCAGTAATATAGGTACAACTGAGATTAGATTTTCTGGCATTAGGGACTTTTGCTTTCTAAAATTCAAGTCAAGCTCATTATAGATACAGGTTTTTTCTCTTCAAATTTAGACCCTGACTGAGCTATCAAATCAAATCAAAATATCTGTATAATCTAACAATATAGGTAGGTATCACTGCATTACTGACGTATTTTTGATTATTCCAGCATTTTGGAAAGGATGTCATGAAGGAGAAGAAATGGTGAAAGAAACTTCTCAGAACATCTTTTTAGGGTTCTGGAGTAAAATCGTAACCTTTATAGTTTCGTCATGTCCGTCTTTCCGTCCGCCTGTCCGAGGCATAACGCTGAGATCCTTAGTGCTAGAAAGCTGTAATTTGGCATGGATATACATATTTTTAAAACTCCAAAATACTGAAAAATAGCTAACATAGTACAGTAACGTCAGGATGAAATTTTTTCGTTGTGTACCCAGTAGTATGAGGTATCGTTGAAAAGGTTTTTCAAAAATATTATGGTTCTTTTAAGACCATATTTGAATTTAGGGGTTCGTTTGCGAAATATTAGTCTTTAAAGTGCTAATTTTGGTTAAAGTACATTGTATCCCCCTGCTGGCTAAACGATTGAAGTTACACAACTGAAAAAAAATCTCAAAGATATGATGAATTTATAAGTAAAACTATCACGGCTATGTTAATATAATAAGTTAATTTGAAATGAAATGAAATGAAATAATCTTGAAATGAAATAATCTTTATTCATGTAGGTATCACTGATACTCTTATGCACGACATTTTTTTAATCTACCATTTGTAATAATAAACATACTACTTCGGAACGCTACATTGCGCAAGGCCTGAAAGGCACTTTCCTGTTCTTTTTCAAAAACTTTGTTGTTTACAGATAAATAATATTCTAAGACCTGAGTGAAACCGGTCGCAGAGCTGATTAGCCATGCATCTTATCTATCAATCTTTTTTTTAAAATGTATTTATCACTGAGATAAGCTTGATATTTGCACACACAAGCACACACAGACATGTAGTGTTTGCACAGGTAACGCGTCACAGACTCAACACGATTGATGTAACCTGAGTGGCAGTGACCACATACCATTATGGCTAAGCTAATTGCTTATCCTGTCTCTTAAAATAAATTTATCCAACGTAAGAATTCTTCAAAATGGCAAGATGATTTATGAGACTGTATTTAATTTTAGCGTAAAGGATATCTTTCCTTCAGGCTTTGATTTATGAAATAACAGTATTAGCTTTCATTCCTTTTTTGAGACTTCCATTTCGATCGATCATTTGCTTCGTTTTATTTCAAACAGGCGTGATGAGGGAAGACGTTTTAAACAGGTTATCAATTGGGATCCTGGTTGTATGTTTTTTATGGATTCGACGAATTCTGCTCCTGCGAACGACCTCTCATACCTCCTAGGAAATTGAATTTACTCAACGATTGGATGATGAATTGCCTTAATTATGGATTGCAACCAAAAAGTAGGTACACTGCAGTAACTATATTTAACCATTGCTATGATTATTTCTCAACCAACGAGACGCCGGCTGGTGAGCCTGTCCAGTAGTCGCTGTGGCCGAAATCGGCTAAGAGATTATTATTATTATTTTTCTTTAATCCCATAGAATTTCTAAAAACTTGTGTAAGTTAATGAAATTTACTCTATTTATGTATTAAATAACATAAGAGTAATTATGTATTAACATACGTTACATTAATTATGATGTTCTAAGCCCAGAGATATATCATATGGGATTTTGGCTATCTCCTTTATTATTCTACTACAATCCTATACAATAACAAAGAGTACTACAGGCATTAAATTTTATTGATATTTCAAAGCATATAAATCAGAGTTAAATTTACCAGAAGTAAACAGTCTCTATCTTATGAAGACAAATTAAAGTTAATCAGATGCTTTGTCAAAACATAATAGGGTTAAGAACGCTCGTATAAATAGCGTACTATTAATTAGGAACACTGTATTGTTATTTCACGATTAAGTTCTCAAACTGTAATTAATCAGATCGAGCTTAGATGTTTGTAATTACAACAGAAGTGTACGGCTTACAGTAATAACGGTGTACCAAACGACCCAATTAACAAAAACTACTTATAATGTATGGTTGAAAGAACTTACCTGTAAGTGAATTTCAACCGGGATTATACGAGATGTTGCATCCGAAGGGATTTAAATACCATGTAGTAGTCTTGAGGATAAAGTCTCGTTGGCAAACAAACTTGCGATTCTGAAAACGTATAAAGTGTTTTTAGTACTCGCAGGCTTTGTAAACAGTTCTGTTGGCGTTCGTAAATTATTTTCTTTCACAAAGTAAATGTATGTAAATTAGACTGCAAATATACATTCGTGCATGAGATAATATTTTTGTAAATTTGCAAAAATTATATACCGTGGAAATAAACCGAAAAATTTATCAAAAATAGACTTATAACAAAATAATCTTCGAAAAAGGACCACTAAAACTATCGCTCACCATAGATATGAAAATCACCACGTATGTCGACCAATAATAGTTCAGAAGTACCCTGAACCTATCATGGATCCCATCAACCGAACGAATTTTCATAAAAATAGGACTAATCTGGATGTTTCTGATCTTTTCATATAAAAAATAATTATGAAATAACAAGCATGAAAAAAAATACAAACCAATTTATTATCACCCTCTTCATGTTAATTTTTGTTACATAAAAATTAACTACAATATATTATACATTACATTTTACATTTTATATATTTTACAGTAGTATTTGTCCCGACACAAAACAACTCAAACAAGAAAAACAGAGGCTGATTAACCCGAGCTAATCCAGGGCTAATTTGAAAGGGCGAATAACTGTACCCGACCACCGTTCCCATTGAAACCTTGCTAAACAGTTTTCCTAGATCCGCGAAACGGGGACAATGGGTCGAGCTTTTTGCCCGGTTCTATTGTCGTGGAGTCTATTATTGCTCCCATTGTAGGCACAATCCATGACAATGCTGCGATTACAACCAATAATTATATTTACGGAGTCTCTTGACCGACGCGATGGGAGGACAAAAGCATTGTGTGGGTAGTTTAGACCTTTTTGCTTTGAAGGGTTGTCATTTGTTAATTTTATTTGGTTTTCGTTAACCATAAAAAGCGTAGTTTGTACTTTGCTACCAAATTGAGATTGCTCAAATCGAATCTTATTACATTAATGCAAATCTAAATTAATCTAAATTATTAAAATCAGAGGAGAATTTTACAATTTATTTATAAAAGATTTTCGGTTTCAACTCAGTAGAAATTGAAGAACTGTTGTACACCTAAAACTAATTATTTTCATAAAATGTTTCGTCGATGTATTTTGAAAATGACGAACTAAAGCTTTATTAATGAGTCGGACTTCAGTCCCTAAATTATATCTCATTTAATCGTTGGTGAGCAATGATGGAATAATGAATTAGACAAATCACCGCATGGTTGGGAAATAAATGACCAACAAAACAGCAATTTAATGGAGTTGTTAGCATCAAAACAATGTTTGCGGTTTCATTATTGGATGTGCACCAAGCGTTCAGCTACATAGCCGAATGATGTAGACACGGTTGAATTAAAATGAACGTTAGGAGACATTGAGTAACGTAATACTTAAAGCGAATTTTCTCGGCACAGGGTCTATGTTAGCTATGTTGTAAATATTATAGTCTTGTTAGTAACCGTAGGTCTTCTGAATCGATAACAATTGGTCAGATTACAATATAATAATATATTTAAATAGGCTGCCCTTAGTGTTCAACACGCTTTCTAACACGATTATACGCGCATAGGTATGACCTGACGCACACACCCAGATCAAGAATGGAAATTCAAACTCATCATACAAAGGAGAACCCCAGCTTCCATAGAAACTCAGGCCTAAGTAGACAAGACTGGAAATTGGCTGTCAATTAGATCATTGCAAAAGGTTTAATTTCTCCAATTTTCACGGCTGTCAGCAATGGCCAACTAAGGAAATCCTAGAATGAATCACCTTAATTATAGGTTATGATTATGTCATACTCGTGTCACAGTGCTATTTAATATGTATGTTACACTTACTATAAACCAAATACCTACGAGTAATCATTACAAAAGTAATAAAAATAAAAGTTTCTCAAAAATACTAACATTTAAACTACGAGTTTAATGGCTAAAACTAAGTTGGCGGGTGACTATTATACTATCTACTACTTAAATGGTTTTCACCCAAAACGAATGTCATAAAAAGGTTATTTAATAAAAGCTATTGCATATTTCAAGAGATTTTATTAGTTATCATTAAAATATATTAATATTTCGTCTAGTTGTGCAGGAGGCGCTATATTTCGTTGGTACCTTGCCCAATCAAGATACAAATAATATAAAATATTCGAAATGTACTTTAATAAAATTAGCGTAACGATTAAATGGTAATTATAATATATTACATATCTTTGATTTATATGGAATACGAAAATATGTTAAAATTAAATTAATATTATAATTATAATCAATAAATAATACATAAAATATATTAATATGTTCCATCAATCGATAATTATCAATCGATTCAATCGATTATAAAATCGTATGTAATGAGGTAAATACTGTGAAAACTTTTTTGCATTATTTTGTTCATTTGGCAAGAGCAGCTGAAGCTAAGATTTAAATATGTTTATCTTATAAATAAGACGAATTTTTTGGTATATAGTTTACTCTTGTCTAGTCCGATGTTCTAGCACAGATTACATATGGTTCGAGGCCGAAAATTGGGGTTCTCCTTTTTGCCTCCCTGTGAATTAAGCCCAGGACCCTTCGAACGTCCGTCCGGCATGTCACACCACGTGGGTCATCAAATTGTTTTAAGTTACTGTAAAACTATCATTGACTTTCCCTATTTCCCAAAGATTTATTTACCCTTCCCTATTTCCCAAACCACTGTCACCAAGGCCTATCCGATGGTTATTTTTCGCGGGAATGCGCGCCATTCGTCATCCGTCACCGCCAACCGCGTATGAAGTCAGCGAAATGAACAGAACATGTATTTGTCAAGAACCGGGCCATATCGCATTATTCTTCTTAAATAATATTTGTAGTAGATGATGCGCCTTATTTGTATTCGTGTTTTTATCTTATTATAACATAATTTATGTTTTTTTTGTATTTTTAAATTGGTAGCTATTTTTGAATTTTAGTTTAATCAGTTAAAAAATTGCATCTTAGTTCGAAGTTGACTCTATGATTACGAATAATGTAGAATTGAAAAATTTAAATAACCCCGGTAAAACATACAATGTTGTATTGTATTGTATATAATGAGGTGACATGGGTACATTACAGATTACATAATAGTATAACATAATACACAAAAACTGGAAAGGTTGGCCAATTTCTGTCTTGTAATATACGCAAAATATTAGTACACAAAACAAAGATAACAAATTAGGATTCACGATAACTTGATAATTTTAAATAACACTAAAACATCTGCCACAAACATTGTGAACAGAAAGTACGATTGTATAAAACTCTATTTACTTCTCTTCGAATAAACCTATTGCTTATCTAAAAATAAAATATTCCTGCTTATTTTTCCGTCTAATTATTATATTAGTCTAATAAGACTTGATTGGATTTCAAATCGTAAAATTCTTATCGTAAAAGATTTGTTTTGATTTGAAATCTTATAGTATAGCTTAAATAGATTTTAAATTAAATGTTCAATTAAGTGTCGTTGTTAAAATGTTGCTTTAACATACGGAAGCCTTAAAGGAATTCATCTATGTAATAGTTCCATTCCTCCCTTTCCGTGTTCTTGAAATTACCAGCCATTTGGGACGTCTTATGGAAAAATTCCCGCCCGTTTAGAGTACAATAGGCAGTTCACGATGATTTGAATCTGAGAAGCGAAGTATATTCTCAATGTGTATTATTACAAGCATAATAAATAGTTCAAGGAATATCGGAAAAAAATATTGCAGACTATCGCCAAGAATACTATACTCAAAAATTTAACAATTAAACAATTTAATTTCTTCTCTTGTTTATGAACATGACCAAAAGTGTTTATTACAATAATCTCTAATCGCAGCCATTTGAACTAATTAGAATAGGGTTAGAATATTCATTATTCAACCGAAACCCAAATTTCATACGCTGGATGCGGCGCGGACAAATTAGCAGCGAGTTTTTTAGGAAAAAATATTTTATTGTAGTCGTAAATACATAATTATTATTGAGCGTATAAATACGGTAAAGTAACTTAAGTAGCTCAATGGAGGCAGTATCATTGCAGTTACTTGTGGCTATATGTTTCGGTTTTTAGAATATACAATTTAATTATTGAATTGATTAGAAAGTCTTACAAATTTGAATCGATTTGTTGCAAAAATTAGTTCTTTCGTGAACCGATTTTTTTTGTACATCTCTAGCTAGTGTCAATGCGATGACCTACGACAAATATGGCTTCTTAGTTCGTGGCGACTATAAGTTCATAACAGATTTTTCTTATTCTTCTTCTTCTTATAAAACTGACAAAATCTTTTTCGTTTTCTTCTTTTTTCTTTTCTTTCTTCCTTGCTATTGACAATCTTAAATGTTATTCATAATTGAGAATTCAAATTGCTCGAAATATAATCTTATTCGTCTCCATGCAGTAGATTTTTATTTGGGTTTCAATAAAATGCTTTAGGAGCTTGATTTAAATACTTACTTATTTTGTATTGAAGCTCGGTAAGAAATATTTTGAACTAGGTTTTTATTAAATTTATAACATTACAATATAAACATAATTATGGCCACATATTATGATACCAATAATGATGATGATATCTCACTAAGAAATCTACCGGAAAAACCATACTCACAATTTACTACTTAACTTACCTTAAACATAAAACCTTAATTAACAAACATTTATAAAGATTTCAATTATCATAAGTTAAACTTCGTTGAATCAAAGCACTCATAGCCCGATTTGTGTCGATTACTTACAAGTGATTAACTGAATTAAGGATCTTACCGTAAGATAGGTCGTTCAGCTCCAATATAGAGGTTTGGCTGGCATAAAGATTTCCAATGAAAAGTGTGGATACTACACTCAAAGTCAAAGTCAAAGTCAAAATATTTTATTCATATAGGTATCACTGATACACTTATGCACGTCATTATTTGGCTTTTCGGAAGGTGCTTTGTCGTGGAGGAGAAGAAAACTCCCCGATGATCTAGAGATATTTATAAAATCATTAACTCATCTAAAACCATCACACCATACAATGTTGATTGAATCACCTTATATTACCGAAGAATCAACACATGTAATTTCAATCGTATCCTAATATAATAGTAAGTCGTATCAACTATCTAATCGTACAAACATTCCACAAAGATTAAGACAAGTTTAAGATAGAGTTTCTGTTCGCATGTAAGTTTATGTTAGTGGCCCGTAAAGTGATTATTGTAATGAGCTCGCGCCTTAAGTCGAGATTACGCGGTTGCTTCATTTCACCACAACATTATGCTGTGTGAAAATGCAATTAGAGATAAATTTACTGCGTAAAATTTATGTTTGCTTAGTACAATTCATTTAGTTCAGTATCTTGGTCATTTCAATAGATTGAATTTGATAATCTTCACCGCATTTGTGTACTGCAGTTGTAAGAGTTTTGCATGTGAACAGAATATTATATGAAATCTAACCATACAATAAGAATATAATCTAACTGAGTTAAGTCATCGGTAATACTGAAGGCTTCAGTAATCTGTTGTCGATCGGAAAGTAAGCCGGAACCTGATTATTACTGGCTCTGTAAGGGAAAACTAATAATAAAGGTTTAATCTGCTTCTTAACAGGTATTGTAATAAATGAATTAATTTTTAACTAATGAAAGTAGGACCACTGAAATGTTAAAATGAAAAAGACATGACTTTGTAAAATATAATGAAGACGTCGGTAAATATTGACTTAAACTCACAATCAGCTCATAACAAAGAACCAGGTCTAATACGTACTCCACCATGCTGTTCCAGTACGAATAATGTATTCCATCAGTATTAGTGTAACTTCTTCATCCATCCATCTATCAGCCTTTAAAGGTCCACTCCTGGACATAGGCCTCCCCTAACTTAACATCACTTCAAAGTAGGTAACACACATTAACGTAACTACTAATGTAAACATTACATACAATTCGTATTCCAATTAACACGCTCACTGCGTTAGTCAAATTTGATGACTTTCAATGGGTGCGGTATGGGGTCTATTATATCCGAAGCACGAGTTGCCCCTGGTGCGTTGCTGGGTCGAAAAGATCCGTTTGACTTGCATCTGTTTAGGAGGACTTTTCTTTATAGGTATAATGATTATAGCATATTCTTTTATAGCAATATATTGACAGATAAACACTCAATAAAAGGCTAGAATCGTAGGTAGATGCACTGAATGGTTTGTTTGCAAAGAAAGGGATTACCTGTCGGTTCTTTACAACCCGTTATCCGCACTGGTTAGTAAAAGTGTCGATAATTTTTTAGTGTTGTGGATGATAAAAAAACATCGATAGCGATAAAATAAATGCTGGTTGAATAATTTTGTATACCAATATTTGTATTCAATCACTATGAGCTATACTGGTTAATGGTGTGGGTAAATCTGGTGGCTGTAAGTTGATGTCTGAAATTCATAGGACTTGTAATGTGTGACCATTTGACGGGGTAGTATATTACATTATCAGATATTATGTACCTAGTCTGGCCATAAATACTGTTACATAAAAACTTTTCTTTTTTTCAGCTTTTTAATTATTTTGAATTTGGAACACGTATATTATTTTAAAAACTACTTTCGATTTCGCGCCATTTCACATACTTTTTCGTGTTCATTATCAAATTACAATATGGAATGGGGTGTTAACGAAAATAGGATTGCAGTGATCGCCTTGCACAAAGTGTGTATGGAGCCGTCGGTCATATTCCAGACACTTCAAAAGCTTGGTATCAGCCGTATGTTCGTATATCGTACAATCAACAGATACAACAACACTTCGTCTGTCGAAGACCAGAAAAGATCGGGGCGTGCTGTTAGAACTACAAAGGCTGTTAATGCTGTTAAAGCCAGAATTCGTCGAAACCCCGCTAGGACTCTGTCGCGTATTATAAAACAAGACCTGAAGCTCGGTGCTTATCGTCGATATACAGGACATGCCCTAAATCAATCTTTACAATTAAAGAGAGTGGATCGATCAAAACGCCTTCTGTCGCGATACGCAGGTTAAAGGCACAGAAATATCCTCTTTACCGATGAAAAAATTTTCACGATTGAAGAACACTACAATAAGCAAAATGATAAAGTGTACGCTCACAGTTCTAAAGAAGCTGCTCAAGTGGTCGGGAAGGTACAACGTGGTCATCATCCTACGTCAGTGATGGTTTGGTGGGGCGTGTCTTATCAAGGAGTCACAAAACTGCATTTTTGTGCAAAAGGAGTGAAAACTTCAGCCAAAGTGTATCAAGATACAGTCTTGGATCATGTTGTGAAACCTCTCAGCAATACTCTTGTGGACTTTCCAACAGGATTCAGCACCTGGTCACAAGGCACGAACTACCCAAGCCTGGCTTGAAACCAATGTTCCGGAGTTTATGAGCTGAAGACTGGCCCTCATCTAGCCCAGACCTCAACCCTTTAGACTTCAAATTATGGTCAGTTTTAGAGGACATGGCCTGCTCTAAACGACACGGTGACATTGAGTCTCTTAAAAAATCTTTGGAGCAAGCAGTGGCGAAATTTCCCTTGGAAACAGTGCGTAAATCCATAGATTCGTGGCCAAACAGATTAAAGGCTTGTATAAAAGCCAAAGGTGGCCATTTCGAATAAAATATTTTTTTTATTTTTTGCTAAGACTTTAATAAATATGTAGGTATAAATTTTATTAATATTACATTACTTAATTTAAAAAAAAAAGCATTTTCATTTGTAACAGAACTTATGGCTGGACTAGTTATTATTTTTTTGGGAAACATTTGCTTATTCTATTTTTCTTGGGTTTTTGCCCGTCACATGACTTAACAACATTTTCCTGAATCGCTTCATGTTACATTAACTGTCTCTTCATATTTGCATAAAAACTCATCTAACCACAGGGACCTCACTAGTCCAACTTGCATGTAATCTAGTGCGGCTACCGGGTCATCGGGCATCGGGTCGTTAAGAACCGATAAACGCACTAGACGTAAAAAAATTCCTTTCAGTCGGCACCGGGTCGTAAGAACCCGATGTAATTTTTTCGTATTTATATTACCTATTTAACAAGGCAATTCCAAAACACTAACCATCTCATTCGTATTCATACGGAGACCAAAGATATCTGTCCCGCACCAGCGGTTGGAACAGTAATTTTTGCCCCGCACCGGAGGAAAGATGACCATCGGATATAATCAACCCGCTACCGCACCGAACGTGTTAAGAGTATATTACAAAAAAAATACTTTTGAACTTAACCGAATATTCAGTTTCTACTAATAGACTCATTAGCATTCTTATCTTAGCTTATTAACCGCTGAGCCTAATAAATGACCGGAATAACCCAGCGAGTGTTTGTTGACCCTACCTGAAGTAATGCTGGCGAGCCGTCAACTGACGTCGTCATCAATCTCTCGGACAATCCCATTCATCAACTTAATCGTTGATGAGCATAGACTGAGTACCTGCGATAAAACTTATCCACAACTTAATGAGATGCTTATGGATGAGCAGGTTTTGTATAAGCAAGGTTAATTGAGTTTAGCTTTTTTAATTGAAGTATGAAGGGCATTATATATCCTTGAGTTTAAGCCAAAGTTCATATCTATCTATCATAAAGTTGAAAAAATTTAATAAAATGTTTTCAGGGTCTTTTATAGAGAGATTTTCTGCTTTTTTGGGTACAATTGGTGCAAATTGCAAGTCTCTCTTCTTTAGGGTGAGGACAAACGAGCGTATTTTTTTGAACTATCAGTCACCGAAAATGAGTCGTTCATTCGGTTTTATACTAAAATCCTGTTTGTATCACGCTGCAACGCAAAATGAGTTTGAACTTTGGTATGAAACTATCTGAAATGACACACGTGACGTACAACTCTAAAAATACGCTCGTTTGTCCTCACCCTTAAGGGGCCTTCAGCATATTCTACCACGCTAAAATTTCGTGCGAATTTGTGAAAGAGAGATCAACCCAAGTGTAGGCAGTGTTCTTGTCACCCGAAGACCTCCAACGACTGTTATTATAGAACTCTAATATACTTTGTTGCAAGGCGTACCATAATTTAAAATTAAATTTGAGAACGTATGGAGCAACTTTCTTGCTTAAAAACCAAATCTAATATTTGTTTATATTATAACACATTAAAATCTACACAAAGCAATGATTAACTCGTAATAATTAAGCAGTATTCAAATCACATCCTCTGATTAGGTTTCATATTCCAGCTGAGTGGGTTGCATTTCATAATAACTAGTTCACATTATGGACAGTCTCATTAATTAGTAATCAAATACAAGCTCATACGAGTCGTTAGTTGTTGCGCCGACAATGTTCTGGCTCGTAGCACTCATGGGCGTAAATTGAATAGATAGTACCATCTATCTACCTATAACCTATCTATCTTCGGTTATTTCAAATTGTGTCAAAATATTTAGTGATGGGTAAAATACGGTTCGCTGTTTATTTGTGAGAAGATGACTAAAAAACGTTATGTTTAAGAACAAAAGTATTGCAACAATTATTTGTTACGTAATGTATTTTTTCTCTTCGCCGGCCGGCAATCTTTTTTTTACAGGTAAATTGTAATATATTAAAAGTTTGTATGAAAGTATTTTGATAATAGTTAACAGTACATCATTCAACATCTGGATTTATAACTTTTATAACTTTATTTTATGTAAATGACTTATTTATAGTATTTGCTGAAAAATTTGAACCATACTTCCCTAAATCTATATTTAAATTTCCATAATAATACCAAGTGGTAGTGTAACACCTGTTTTATTTACTGACCTGAGCAATGGACATTCCCCTGGACATCATACACAGAGATCATCAACTTCTTCACGGGACCGAATTGTTTTTTTGTTCGCACTTCAATCTTAATACTTAAATTAATTAACGTAAATCTTAGATGCTTTCATACTTTTGTTTACAATTGGGGTTAGTGACAAGCCTGTTGACATAGAGGACTGACAGTGACATTGGGAACCTAATGACGTTTGGCGGACCGTGCGGCTTGACAGCTCGACTCGAGTGAACGGGGGATGTCGTCGGATGAATGGACCAATCATCGCACGCCGTTCGAGTCACTTTGAAACTTGGCGCGTTAGTTCGCTCTGTTCTATATAGTCGGTGGTTCATTCAGCCTCTTGTCTGTGTCGAATGTTGGTATATTTTGTTTATTGGAATTTCGGGACTTTTATAGTTTGTAATTTTCATAAAAAGGATAGTGTTTCGTTGGAATAATAAAATATTAAAACATTCTATACGCTTGTTTTTGGTCTGTGGTTGAGTCATTCATGGGGACTTTATAGTCTGTGGTGTCTGTGGTCGAAGTCGTATAGGATTGGCGCTGGTCTTCGGTATTTGTGTACAACTTCCTTTCGTAGTGACGTTTTAGAATTGATCTCAAGTTAAGTGCAATTGAGTGCATTCTTGCATTTTTGTGTTGTGCACTCTGACTGTTCGCGCGCTCTCGAGGCTTTTTTTTTGAAGCCGGAAATTTGGTTCCGCTTACGGGGACGACGGCGATTGGTGGGCTTTTAGTGAAGGGCGACGCGATATAAAAGCGGTGGCCCCGGGCGTGGCCTTTTTTCTTTTCCGGGAGTGAGCTGTACCGAGCTGGGCTACGAACTGTGGTGATCTGTCTGTGCTGTTAAAACGCGGTGCACCTGCTTGTGGGTGTCTCCGGCTGTCTCTGGTAAGTCCCGGGGATTCTAATTGGAATTTTCCGACGGGATATCGTGGTAGTCTCGAAGTGTAGTGGTTAATGTGCGGAATCTTTTCAGGCTTGTGTGTCTGTGTGCTCCGTGTCCACCCCACGCGGTGTGGTGTGGCACGATCTGTGTGGCTGGTGCCCCGGCTGCGTTTGGTCGGCGTCCCGTTGTGTTCGTGGCTGACTGCTCTCCAAGCTTTTGACACCTCCCTAAACAGGTATCGTTAAACTTATTCTCTTCTACGCGGTAGTTTATCAAATAATAATATTTACCCCAAAGAGGACGTAGCGAGTGGACGGTGGCCTTTCATAGTGACTAGTACCACCCTAGTATTTTGTTGTAAGCTGAATTATTCCTGCCCTTAAGGCTGGATAGGGGATTTGAATTGTGTTAAGCTATTTTAATGCGGTGAACCGTAGTATTGGGTCTGTAAGGTTCGGTGATGCCCTGGATGTATTCGACCGAGTTGCCGTTGTTCGACTGGGTCTATTAACTAACTGGTCATTATTGGGATTAATTAACTATATTTCCCGGAGTGCCTGCATAGAACTGTATAGGCTCTTGTGTAAGACGTAGCTTTTGTACTGAAACAGGAGGTGTTGTTACGGGGAGTCCTGTTCTTGCTGGGAGTCCTGTTTCTACTGGGAGTCCTGTTCCTACGGGAAGCTCAGTTTCTGCTGCCGTGCTCGGTGGGACCTCTCTCTGGTGGGGTGCCTAGCTGAGGTGGAGCGCCCGCGGTGAACGCACTCCATTTAAATTTTCCTTCTTTTAATTTATTTGTGTGGGTTGTTCCCTACGAGGGGCGGTAACGAGTAAAGTTAACCGCGCTGTAATACTTTGACTTAAGCGGATAAATTCTATAAAACCTTTTCCATTAAATTGACCACGCTGTACGCGCTTAGTCTTAAGCGGCCTTAACTTTAATTGAATAACTTAACAATACCTCAATTTAATAATAAGGTCTTGTCTGTATCCTAATTTAATAATTTGTACCGGGGGGCTACTCCCCATTTAGTTGTTAATACTTACAACCATCGGTGGGGCCCGCTAGAGCGGACCCCTCTGACCAAAGGGTTAGTTGTATTACGACCAGCCAAACGAACCAGCAAGCCCTTTCTTTCTCTCTCTAAATTGAACCTGTATTGAACTTGTGGGAAAATAAAATGTTCTTCCTCTGAACTGAAAGTCTTTCATCCTCTCATTCATTCCTCCCCCCCCACAAAACCCCTTTTACAGTAGGTAACACGGTTGCCATTGTAGTAATGTTTATATGTGGTAGTTGGTAACTACAATTACTTTCACTACAAAGTCAAAGTCAAGTCAAAGTCAAAATATTTTATTCATATAGGTATCACTGATACACTTATGCACGTCATTTTCTTGGCTTTTCGGAAGGTGCTTTATCGTGGAGGAGAAGAAAAGCCTAAAGAAACTCCTCAGCACATCTTTTAAAAAAATATTACAAAAAAAATATAATAATACAAAAGTATTTACTATTCTGAGCGGAACTGGTTGCAGAGCTGGTCATTTCCATGCGTCTTTGTCATTTAAATACTCGTCTACACTATAATATCCCTTGCCTAACAATTGTGTCTTTACACGTTTTTTGAAAGTTTCTATTGGCAAGTCACGTATTAATTTTGGGATTTTATTATAAAAATGTATACCAAGCCCTATGAAAGATCGCTGCACTTTACTTAGGCGTAACGAAGGCGTAACTAATTGATGCATTATTTTCGTATGGCGATTATTAATATCAAAATTTTGTTTATACGCGTTTATATTCTTCCGTATAAAAACTACATTGTTAAAGATATACTGGGAAGCTACTGTAAGTATACCTATTTCCTTGAACTTTTCACGCAAAGATTCCCGAGACCTAAGTTTATAAATAGCCCTAACTGCCCGTTTCTGGAGTATGAAAATTTGTTTTATATTGGCTGCTTTGCCCCACAGCAAGATGGCATAAGACATAACACTGTGGAAATAAGCAAAATAGACTATCCTAGCAGTTTCGACGTCTGTATACTGCCTTATTTTCCTAACAGCAAAAGCAGCCCTACCGAGTTTTGTCGCGAGATTTGTTATATGTGGGCCCCATTGAAGTTTACTATCTAAGGTCACCCCTAAAAAGACCGTCGATCAGTGATCGTGTTGTTGTGTTGTTGTTTATGTGAGGGATGTCCGGCAAAATAATAAAGTTTATACGCACCAAATAGTCCTTTAATGGCGGCAGTACACAGAAATAACTTACACACAAGCAGATAGATATAAGCACAACACAGTAGGAAGCGTTACTACACAAGAAAGAAGAAACAGAAGGGCGAGAGAGAAATTACACAGTACGGAACATAAAACAACAAGTAAGGCGTTGGCAAGCAGTGCGATAGCAAGCGGCAGTATATACGCGTCGGACGGCTGTGCATATCGACTGACTCGCTTTCGCCTGCGGGGCGGCATGGGCGCGTCGCCGGCGCAGAGATAACGGTACCTCGCTTGGGCCCGTTTCCATAGCGCACGGCGAACAGCGCGTCCGGAATATTATTCGTACCGGTTACATTATTTATACTATTATGTATGTACATTTAATATTGTTTATTATTATTAGTGTGTGTATGTGCGTCTGTGTGTGTGTGTGTGTGTGTGTGTGTGTGTGTGTGTGATGTATGTATGTGTGTATGTAGGATACGCCACACCATATTTTGTAATCCAATGTATATGCACGCAACTGCAATATCTCAGTAAACGTAATGATGATGCCTTATTAAATAATGAAGTAGTGATGAAAATTTCTACAATCTTGGTTTAAAAAAAACAAAATGGGAGCATTTTTTCCTTTAATCCGCTCTCCTGAAAAGTAGCTATTTTTTATATAACTCTTTTTATACCCGTCGATTTGAAACCTTTATTGAGTGATAACAAACGTTAAAAAAATCAGTGCATTAAGCTACAGCCCTGATTTGACAGACTTACCATTTTTTATTTATGTACATAAGTATGACGTAGGTATTTAAGCAACTCTGAAGAATTCAATTCTCTTAATATGAACGACATCATACCAGACAAAATTCCAAGACAAGGTTATCATTGTACCACTGGCTAAGTAGGTGGTACTGAATACAAAATACTAACCTCCGTCTTTCATATCTTACTCCACAACTCTTAACGTTGTACTCGCCTTTCCCACGACGTTAGGGTAATTGAGTTTCGTGGCCCTCACTCGTGCGGTTCCGCTATTAATTTTCTGAATTATAAATTTTCTTGCTAAATATGTCGTGGTAATTGTATGAAAAAACTGATTTATGTGATATGTGAGTCTTAAATTAAATACATTCTTCTTAACCTTACAATAACATAAATAACTTCTGATATACAAGTATAACATATGTTATGTGTACTTTAATAATTTGTCCAGTTAACGAATTCAAATATGTTGTGACCATACGTCATGTAAACACATGTAGGTAGAAGTCATTACAGAGTGAGTTTTTTTATGTTCTATAATTTATTTTCTGAATTAATCAAAGGTTTTTAATTTTTTGTGGAAACAGCCGGCAACCAAGCTGAAGATCTTTAGAGAAAACTGTAAAAATTGAAATTGGCTCCATTTAACTATAATTTTGACTCTAAAAATAATAAAATATCTTCCAGCAGTAGAATTATATTAATAAACCAAAAATTAACGAATAACAACCCATTACTGATCATAATTATATCTCAGATTAAAAAACTTTACATTAACTCTTTATAATTTTTAAACCAAGAAGCAAATTACGCGGAATTATCATAAAATTCCGTTATTATTCACCCTAATCAACTTGAAGATCTTTGAATACTCGAAGGGTCTGTAAACGGTCCTTCGATGGGCGATTGTGGAAGAAAATTCGCACCTAAATTCTTTTCGTGAAAGTAAATGGCATGGAAGAGATAGGGGTGTCGAAGATAGGGTACAAAGGGTATCAGTTCTGTGATCGGTCGATTTCGGGTATCGTCGTTATTATAGTCATAAGCTGCAAGATCGTCAGCTCCTTAAAACTTATTTGATGTCATCATGAACAGTTTTATGACACCTAGATCAGTTTCATTGATAAATACTGCTGTACCGCAGATTACAAAATTTTTACTGAATCGCGATTTTCTCTTAAGAGGGGCTTATCGTATACTAACGATAACTGTGTCAATTTAAGGCTTGGTCCTTATCACAAAATGTGAGGCAATATGGTCACTATTTCAACCTCGCAGTTCACAGTAGATAGACAAACTCTCCATATTAAGACTTAAAAATTCTGGCGTATTACGAAAATTTAAAATGTGGGACATCATTTAAATTTTTCATAATATGGTATGCCAATGTTTCTACATTATTAAATTATATTAGTCATTTAAAGCCATCTTTTATATTGAAGTTACATAAAAAATAAAATGTAAACTTATAAAATACTTGACGATATAAATTTTCGTCGAAAAATATCCGGCACTTTATTAAGATTCCAGGAAGAGCTAAAATTGAAGAAAAATATAGTTTTAGCTGTTAAATTCCTATCTATCAAGCAGAAAGTTAAAAATAATTAGGTATCTTTCTGTACGGTGCAACCGTGCATCTGCTGGGGTCAGCATTTACGCGAGCGCGTGCGACACAATTTAATTATAATTAATATGTTTTTTAGTTAGTTCGCAATCAGCCGTCAAGGGTCGCGCGTGCTCATCTTTTATCACGTCATCAAGTTTCATTAAATTTCATATATAGTTAAATACGGATTTCCAGTAATACAAAATTCTTAGCATACAAAGTCTTATCATTTTACTTCTATTAATGTACGTAGTTAACAAGAGCTCGTACATTAGTATTTGGTCCTTCGAAAAGGGGCATACGTGTCGTAATAACCGCGTGTAGTGGAAAAGTACCGCGTGTGCTGAACTAGTGCATATCAAGTGTGTGGTAACACCAAGGTTATCAAGGACAGACTTTCAATCAGGATTGCAGTGATAATATCAGGATTGCAGTGAGGATTCAGGATCGTCACCGCAGCAGCAGGATCGTCGTGCAAGCAGGGAGCACGTCGGGAGCAGTAAGGATCAAGTTATCAAGTAAGATCGTTTACATTTATTTTTGCAAATATGGAAGATATTTACAAAAATCAGGTGGAGCTACATGTGGCTATGTCCAAAATAGTCTCTAATATTAAAAAAGATTCCGGAGATCGTAAATCTGCGGATTATTTCAAGAGGCGATTGGAAACTTTAGACGCTTATTTGGCGAATTATCAATATAACCATGATCTTCTTAGTTTGGAAGGAAACAGGGCCCATTCGTATTTCACTAACAATGAGTATGAGCAGGTGTTGGATGTCTATAAATCAACAAAGTTGTACATTCTTGAGCAACAGCAAGCTTTTATGGAAAGCAAAGCAGAAGAACCTACTGGTAACCTTCAACCATTGGAGTCTCAACAAGGAGACATGAGTAGACAGTCGGAACAATCAGGACAGTTCCAGGACTATGAGAACGCACGTCAATCAACATCCGTCAAGCAAATGTCCAGAGGGTCATGTAGTAAGCTAGATGAGATGCTGAAGCGTCAATCAAGTAACTTCAGAGCTTTCCTTCGTACAGTATCAGGTATCAATTTAAATGTAATTACTCAAAAATGGGAGTTAGAAGATGCCTTACGTAGTTTGCAATCTAGGTGGTCAATAATAGATACTCTGCATTGGGAATTGGACAGCGAGTTTCAAGGGATGGATGAAGAATATGAAAAAGCTTACACTAATCATGAAAGTACTTACAACGAGTTGAAGAAAGAAATCAATTGCAAGTTGTGGTCGGTCTCGCACAAGGAGCACTGGACACCAAAGATGGAAATTCCCAGTTTTAGTGGAAGTTACCAGAGCTGGGTGTCATTTAAAGATCTGTTTACAGAGGCCATTCACAATAATATTTCCATCTCAAATGCACAAAAAATGCAATTTTTGAAAGGTAAATTGAGAGGAGAAGCTGAGCGTTTAATACAACATTTGCCTATTAGCACTGAAAATTATCCTATTGCTTGGGAAATTCTAAACAATCGTTATAACAACATAAGGTTAATATTTTCAACACATGCAAATAACTTGTTAAACCTACCAGCTATTCAACAAGCTTCCGTCAATCATATCAAGAAGATACATGACACTACTCAAGAGTGTCTCAACGCGATTAAAAACCTAGGAGTTAATACAAGTGGCTGGGATCCGTTAATCGTTCATATTTTATTACAAAAACTGGACACGGAAACTCACAATGGTTATTTAGACTCTTTAAAAAGCCCGCGTGATTTACCAAACCTACAGGACTTTTTAAAATTTTTAGAAAACAGATTTACAACGTTAGAATCATCCCGGAAGAAACAAGACAACTTTAAGCCATCTCATAATTCTCAAAAACATATTTCTAATTTCAAACCTTTTAACTCAAATCATTATAATGCTAAACAATTAGTACCTACGTATAAAGGAGGTCAATCAACTTCTTACAATAATAATTCTGCGAAGTTATCATGTCCATTGTGCAAGGAAATGCATGGAATTTATTTTTGTAATAAGTTTTTAAACATGACACCACAAGACAAACGTGCAACTCTGACAAGACTTCGTTTATGCCAAAATTGTCTTTATTCGCATGGTGACAAGGCCTGTACATCAGAAAAAAGATGCCGTGAGTGCAACGGTAACCATAATACGCTTGTTCATGAGGCATTTTCAAGTAATTCAGCAGTAAATATAACAATTGCGGTCAAAGATCAAGCATCTAATGAAAAGTCAGTAATGCAACAAGGCACTAACATGAATGAAATATTACTTGCTACGGCGGTAATAAAGGTCCAAGCAGGGGACGGGACTTTACATAAGATGCGAGCGCTCATAGACCAAGGCTCTCAAATTTCCCTCATATCCGAGAAAGCGACACAACTCTTAGCTTTGCCAAGAAAGTGGTGTAAGGGAATAATATCAGGAGTTGGGGCCAAGGAAAGTAGTTGCAAAGGTGTCACAGAGATAACATGCAATTCGTTATATGGAGATTTTTCTTTCAAGACTGAAGCATTCATCATGAACACGCTCATCAAGAATCTACCCAGTTACACGTTTAACAAGCCTACATGGTCTCATTTGGATGGTATACAACTTTCCGATCCCGACTTTAATGTTAGCCGACCTATCGATATATTGCTCGGAGCAGATGTATATTCAAATATCATACTAGATGGGATTATTCGATCCGATCAAGCCAGCCTACCCATAGCCCAACAAACTCGCTTAGGTTGGATCCTTTGTGGTAATATGCAAACATGGCAATGTAATGTAGTACTCTCTCCAATCGACGAAATAAGAAAATTCAGGGAGATAGAAGATATTTCGATCGGACAATCATCCAATTTATCAGAGGAGGATACTAAATGTTTTAAATATTACAAGTATACAACAAAAAGGCGCGAAGATGGAACTAATGAGGTACGAATTCCATTTCAAGATAATTTCGAGAAACAATTAGGAACATCAAAACATGCGGCGGTAGCTCAATTCCATCAATCAGAGCGAAAATTCAAAAATAATTCTAACATCATATATCAATATGAGTTATTTATTAATGAATATAAACAACTCGGTCACATGAAACTGTCTACCGGTAATCAGACACCTGATTATTACATGCCGCACCATTGTGTTATGCGTAATGAGTCAACTACAACTGCACTTCGTGTCGTGTTTAATGCCTCGACTAAAACAAATTTAGGATGTAGTTTAAATGATTTAATGCTTAAAGGTCCAAACCTTCAACAGGACCTTCAATCTTTAATACTTAAATGGAGAAAATTTCGCTATGCCTTTACAGCAGATATAGAGAAAATGTACAGATTTATTTGGATGAATGAACAGGATCAACAATTTCAAAAAATAATATGGCGTGATTCTCTCGAATCAAATTTGAGGGAATATCAGCTCTGCACGGTCACATATGGCACCAAGGCCGCGCCATTTTTGGCTATGATGACGCTGAAGCAGTTAGCTGAAGATGAGAGATTAAAGTATCAAGATAGTCAGGCTATACAGGTTTTAGAACAATCATTTTATATGGATGACGTTTTACATGGGGCTGATACTGTAGAATCAACGATAAAATTACAACAAGATTTGATTCAATTGTTAAAATCGGGGGGATTTAACCTTCGAAAATGGAAATCCAACTGCATAGAAGTAACAGGAGATAAAACAGAGATTAAACAACATACACATGAGAATTTTGAGTTTAAACAACCGGAATCAACAAAAACATTGGGTTTACGATGGAATCCTAGACAAGATGTATTCACATTCCAATCACAGTTAAAGCCAATGTCGAAGATACCAACCAAACGTTCTATGCTTTCAGATATATCCAAATTATATGATCCGCTTGGATGGTTGTCGCCAGTATCGACTAGACTCAAATTATTATTTCAAAAGGTGTGGATATCTAACGTAAAGTGGGATGAAAAGTTATCAGAGGATATTATAAAGGAATGGATCAAGATCAGGGAGGATATGGCATACATAAATCATATTGAACTAGCACGTTGGTTATTCACCATAGAAGGAGAAAATCAAGTTGAATTGCACGGATTTTGTGATTCTTCGAATAAGGCATACGCATGTGTCATTTACTCCAAAACTACGTTCAAGAAAGATGTCAAGGTCTCATTTGTAGCTGGGAAAGCCAGGCTCGTCCCAGCTAGTAAATCTATTTCATTACCAAGGCTAGAACTATGCGGTGCTCTTCTCTTAGCTACACTCATGGATAAGGTACAGAAGTGCCTCGGTAACTACAACATCAAGGTGTACGGGTGGGTTGATTCGATGGTTGTTCTCGCATGGTTACAAGGGAATCCATCAAGATGGAAGCCATTCGTCGCTAACAGGGTGAGACGAATTACTGAGATTATACCTCCAAATCAGTGGCGATATGTCAAATCAGGAGAGAACCCAGCTGACTGTACCAGCCGAGGCATGAGTGTGGTTCAGCTGAAGGAGCATTCTTTGTGGTGGAAGGGGCCGTCATGGCTGCCAGAATATAGCATGAAACTGGATAATAACCAAATCTTCAAGATAGACGAGGAAGTTAAAAAATCTAAGCAAGTTAATTATTTACTAAAAACATCAAGCATACTAGAAGAGCTATTAGCAAGATATAGTTCTTTTCAAAAACTAACAAGAGTATTAGCATGGATTTTACGATTTATTAACATGATGAAACAAGACAAAAAAGAAAAATTAAATTACCTTACATTAAAAGAAATTAATGCATCAAAATATACAATAATCAAATATGTACAACAATTAAAATTTACAAGCGATATAAATAACTTACAGCAAAACAAGGCATTGTGTGCAAAAAGCAAGTTGTTGCAATTTAATCCCTTTCTGGATACTAACGGCCTAGTAAGGATGGTCACATTAAAAACAAAAAGTGGTTTCATTAAACGACCAATTATAAATCTATCAGTTTTTCCTATCAACAATACACGTACTGAACAAGAGGCGGAACCGACTAGTATATCAAATAACAAAGGACGAGTGAAGCGATCGAGTTGCAATTTCTTATCTTTATTTACTTTATTATTATTTTTTATGAATATTTTCGGCACAGTTCAATGCTCGTTTAATATATCGGCTCTGAAAGACGATCAAGGTCTATATTTTGATAAAATTTCCGATATGAAAGTAATACGAGACGAATGGAAAATAGTTACATACTATAACATGGATTCATATTGGCAAGGAATGAAAGCATGCAACAAATACATAAATTACTTAGGACAGGTGTGTAATTAATTAAAAAATGTTTCCCATTGTGACATAATTTCAATACAATTGCAACAAGAATACGCGGAATTGGATTACTATAACCAGCTGTTATTGAGTCAGCATTCCAGCACGCGTCGGGATCATCGTAAGCGCCGGGGTCTTATCGACGGTGTCGGGTATCTGGCAAACAGTCTCTTCGGAGTACTGGACGAGAGATTCGCCGAACAGTATAAACACGATATACAATTGATTCATGACAACGAGAATCATTTGGCGGCACTTATAAGAAATCAAACGTCTATAGTAGAGGCTGAATATAACGTTTTGAAAAGGAGTGAAGAGTCGCTTAATAAACAACATAAGATGTTGAACTACTTAACGCAGCAATTTGATCATTTTCGGAATGTGTTGAAAACGGAACAAGAGAAAAACCTTATGAATAACGATTTTACACTAGGCGCTATTGCGGCAAACAACATGCTGAGACAGTTATCTAGTGTGCAGGAAAATTTATTGGATACTTTAACAGATATATACCAAGGCAATCTTAATTTTCATTTAATTTCTCCTGAACAACTTAAAGAAACATTAAATAGCATATCAAGTCATCTTACAAAGGATTTAACACTACCTATTAATAACTTACATAATGAATTTAGAAACATCTACAATTTATTGAAAATCAAAGCAAGGATGTCAGAAGATTATTTATTATTTGAGCTACGGTTACCTCTCGTGACACGGGACCCATATGAAATCACGAAAATACTATCAATTCCGCATGCTATTAATAATGTTATGGCTCGAATTGTACCTGTATCAGATTACGTGGCTATTAATTTAAGAAATGAACAATATTTGACCATGTCTGAACAAGATGTCAAGTCATGTCAACACGATGGAGGTAGTGGATACTTATACTGCTACTCAAAAGGACCGGTTTATCATCTCAAAAATTATGAAAATTTATGTAACACAGACCAAATTACGAGAAAGTGTCAAATCAGTTATACTACATGCACCAATGAGTGGACAGAAATGAGCAAAATAAACACGTATGTATACTTTTGTTGTGGGGTATGTCCTGTAAGAATATTATGTGAAGACCATGCGACGGTTAGGCATATCAAGAAGGCAGGAATATTAAATATTGATCCAGGATGTATAGTTAAAACCGAAAATTTCACGATTTACGCACATAATGAAGGTTCCAGTAACATAAATAATATTATAAATAAATTCTGCATGCAAGAAACAGAACCAATCAATCACGTCATAAATATAAGCATTCCAACTCCTCTATCACTAAACTACTCATTGAACTCAAGTGAAATACAATTGCAAAAGATCAAGGAACAGATAAATAAGCTCAAATCAGATGAGAGTCTCTATCAACGCATATCATATCACGATGTTCACCATTATACTGCTATCTATGTGATCATGGGAATTATATTGGTGGTTGGAGCGGCTGTCGTTGCCGGCAAGGTCCGTAGCAAGCAATGGACGCTGTGCCAGGGGGCGGTGGCCAGGGTCGAACAAGCGATCCCGGAACCTACGGTCACCTTCAGATCTGCAGTGGCGAGTCCACCAAGTCGACGATCGAAGCAAGGTGTAAACAGTGATGGTGACGTTGATCGATACGATAGTGAATGTGTTAGTGAAGTGCGGTGTCAAAGTGGATACAGTGTTCCCCAAATTCCCCAAGTGCATAAAGTGAACAAGTGTACAACACCTATGCCTAGGAAGATAAATTTCACTTAGGGACTTTAAATGTTTATAATAAGGACCTAATGGAATCACCTTGTAAAATCAGCACTCATAACAATGCACTTCATGCACATCACTTCACCCTTCATCTTCTGCCCTTGGGAGCATGTACGGTGCAACCGTGCATCTGCTGGGGTCAGCATTTACGCGAGCGCGTGCGACACAATTTAATTATAATTAATATGTTTTTTAGTTAGTTCGCAATCAGCCGTCAAGGGTCGCGCGTGCTCATCTTTTATCACGTCATCAAGTTTCATTAAATTTCATATATAGTTAAATACGGATTTCCAGTAATACAAAATTCTTAGCATACAAAGTCTTATCATTTTTCTCCTACTAATATACGTAGTTAACAAGAGCTCGTACACTTTCTATAGTCAAATATACACTCAAGTGTGTTTACGAATAAAACTTTATGGCAATTTAATTATAATAGAAATGAACTAACATATCCTATTACCAAGTATCATTGTTTCAAAGGTTTCGTCCTGAGATTCCCACCAAGCTGACCTCAGATGAGTGAGGATTTACAGAATTTTTCCTGAAATCCCTACTAACGTAATAAACTGAGCCTAGTGGAGACTTCTGGAAGTATCGGCCAAGTGCGAGTCAGACTTATAAACCAAGGGTTCGGGTTCTATTTGAATCGAATATTGCTTGTGAATATGTATGGATATTTGTAACTCAACAAAATAACTGCTCAACGTATTTTGATTTTTAGCATACGGGTTGAAACTTGATCTGGAACAACATATAAATATTAAACATTACATTCCAGGCACATATTATCCCGAAAAATGCGAGTAAAGCCGCGGGTAGAACGATGGTTAATAATTTAAAGACTACAAGTACATTTTTCAAAGCGAAGCTCCGGTTTACTTGTTAAAATATATTTAGGTTAATGGCATTCAAAAGCAGTTAACATTCAAGCGTTTTCTTGACAACATATGTGAGCTTTTAAAAGGCTGTGTTGAATTGTCATGCATTATTTAAGTGTACTGAATGTCGTCAAGGGGCTTAACAGATTTACGATCCGTGTATAGCACCACAAAGGTACTGAAACGGCTGGGCTCCTTTTATGTATGTACTAGCTTTATACGTAAAGTATTTTGCGAAATCTCATTATACTAATATTTTTAGATTCGTTAGTACCCGTATAATAAATTAAGCATAATATAATGTAAATTTTACGTTCTTAAATATAATTATACCCTTTTGTTTTCATCATAACTTTTTCCAGGTATTTTTTTACTTTGTAAGTAGTTTGTTGTCATGTAATTAGAATTCCTTCCTGCGGATTTGATTTTTTTTTAATTAAGCTTACGTATGCTATTCAAACATTCCACATTGGAGTAGCGTGGTGTATATTCTAGGCCTCCTGAAAAAGAGAAACCCGTACTCAGTAGTGGGTCATGGAAGCCAAGCTAATGCTTGAGATACCCCTTTAAAATGTTTGGCTCTAGGTTAGGAAACTCCTCGACGGCTAACAATATGAACATTAGATTTTATATTCGCATTAACTTATGATAGCTCACTTAAAACTCAACATTACCTGACGGAAATTTCAGGATTGGCTTCAGATACAAGAAGTCTTCAACACTGATCACAATCTCTTTTTTTGCTCTGAAGTACGTTATAAAAACCTGTCTTTTATTTTTTAACTAAAACTATTATCGCGATGTACTAGAAAACTTTTCATCTGATAAAATGTTTCAATTTCCTGAATTCAGATAAGAATCAGTCATGTAATCTTCTGAATTCTGAAACTATAAGTCGAAGGAACCATTCAAAGGACTAAATCAGTAGTGATGGGTAACAAACATAATAACACATAAACGTTCCGATTTCCTGCTTACAACAGAACAGGCGTATCCAGTATATCCAGCCTTTCAGAATTCTCCGTCATATTTACGGGATCCAATCAAAGTTTTCCAATACAGAAACTAGTTCCATGCAAAGTTTTTTGTACGTGCAAAGGGTTACTTCTTAACTGTAATCGAATGTTATTTTTATTTGTGTTTACGTTTTAAGCTGTTTTATTTATTTTTGCTTCGTCAAGCGATGTGATGGGAATTTGTTCGGTAAAGAAACAATATTTATTTATTTTTACTTATCATGTATTATTATAATATTATCATTTGACGAGCAGGTGATATTAGTGGTGATAAGAAGCCATCTCATTTTAAACTGAAGCATGAGAATAGCGACGTAATGGTTTTAATTTTGAAATTCTAAGATGATATACCAATAATTTGAGTATGTTTAATTATTCAGTAAATAAATATTTATGTTTTAAACTTAAATTATGAGATTAAATTTTATATCTGCTTATCGATTACTACAATGCTTATGACATAAGCATAATACATTGTATTATGTTTGATTATTCTTACAATTCAAGTATGATCCAAAGTTCAACTATTACTTTTATCACTGAAGATGTGGCGCTACTTAGTGATTTGATCAAGAATATCTACATCATAAAATATACCGTCTCGAACTTTCAAGAAGACAAGTCTTTTGTTAAGGATCGTCTCTGATCTGATCAAAGTGGCTTACATATAAACAGTGGTAATCTAATGAAGTCGATGAAAGACCTTTGAAATTATTATAAAATACGGCTTAGTATTCCAGGTTAAAGCAGTGATAGCCTAGTGGTTAGAACGTTGGTCTCCCGAACGCGGGGGCCTGGGTTCAAATCCTGGCACGCACCTCTAATTTTCAAATATTATGTGCGTATTACAAGTTAATTATCACTTGCTTCGGTGAAGGAAAACATCGTGAGGAAACCTGCACACCTGAAAGTTCTCCATAATGTTCTCAAAGGTGTGTGAAGTCTACCAATCCGCACTTGGCCAGCGTGGTAGACTATGGCCTCTACCCCTCACATTGTGAGAGGAGACCCCGAGCCCAGCAGTGGGATAATTATGGGTTGTTGCTTTGCTTTTATTCCAGGTTCCTATGATAATACTTAGATTAAAGAAATTATTATAATTTGTCAACACATGTACAATAACTAGAACGATATAGTTTCAATGAATCATCTTTGCATTTACATAGAAACGTAGGTTAGGTAACCCAATGAGTTTTAATAGTATATTATATTTTATGTATTTTCAAAATACTCTTTTTGTTAGTTTATCACAGTTTTACCAGCTTTCTTTTGTTAGTTAATCCCACAGGTTAGAAATTACTACTTCGCACTTCTTCGGCACTAGAAAAATGTGTTTATTACTTTATTTATTCTTTTTGTAATACCTATGAACAGGTTTTACATGGGCGTCATTATTGGGAACAAAAGTAATATAATATTGAGCTAGAACATGGATGAACATGTATGTAGAATGAGTTTTCTTGGCTGGAAATGTATTAGTGATGCCTTTGGTGTCACTAATGGCCATGAGTGACGAGAGCCACTTTCATCAGATGGAATGTAAGCTTGTTTGTCAATTTGAATTTTAATAAAAAAATGTATTTAAATTTCAATTCAGCGTTCCCAAATTTATCAAAACGGTAACTTAACCTTCGCTAGAATTAAACGGTACGAAAATTTATTCACTAAAATTAAAAGGTACTTTAAAATCTACATTCATAAAACATTTCTCAAACGGTTATTGCGGTATCCTCTACTAAATATCGCAGCACTGCAAAATTGCACAGCTCATTTTGATATTTAAATAAGTAATCGCTAGCATTTTCTGTTAGCTCCGACAGAGGCGTACTATTTACCCAACACGGAGTCTAAGCCAATATTAAACAATACGGAGTGAAGCGTGGATATTAAATTAATAGAATAAATCGAGAGGCGATGGAAAAAGTGCCATGTGCTTTCTCAACGTTTAAGTTTTAGTTTATATCTAAAAGATATAAAATGTTCTATATCAGATTTATTCCGTAACGATAAGTATAAAAGAAACAATTATATTTGTTAATGATAACAATACTTTAAAACACAATAATGACGAATGATATTTATGATAAAACTAGCTTTTTCTCTCGGCTTCGCCCGCGGTAGAGTGGTTTTAAAAACAATTTTTTTATTAATTGATTTCGATATTAGATGAACAGATAAAAAGAAGTCTATGTGTTAATCCATCAAATTTTAGCAAATTGGTTAAGTAGTTGTTACGTGATTGAGGAAGAAACATCCAAACATCTTCACAAACTTTTACATTTATAACTAGTCCAGCCATAAGTTCTGTTACAAATGAAAATGCTTTTTTTTTAAATGAAGTAATGTAATATTAATAAAATATATACCTACATATTTATTAAAGACTCAGCAAAAAATAAAAAAAATATTCTATTCGAAATGGCCACCTTTGGCTTTTATACATGCCTTTAATCTGTTTAGCCACGAATCTATGGATTTACGCACTGTTTCCAAGGGAATTCGCCACTGCTTGCTCCAAAGATTTTTTAAGAGACTCAATGTCGCCGTGTCGTTTAGAACAGGCCATGTCCTCTAAAACTGACGATAATTTGAAGTCTAAAGGGTTGAAGTCTGGGCTAGATGAGGGCCAGTCTTCAGCTCTTATAAAGACTTTATAACAGTATTTATGGCCAGACTAGGTAATATTAACAGGATTAACGAGAGATTTTTACTGATAATCTCACAGCTCAACAGATTTAAACAAGGTTTATATTAATATAGTAGTGATCTTGGGTTAAATTTGGTGTTTGTTTTATTGCAATCTATTCAAAAATAAAAAAAAGATTTAAGTGTTTAAAAAATACTGAAGATACGAGTACATTTATTCGAGTGAGGGCTTACCATAAGATTTACCGAAGCCAAGCAAGGGAATTTTCTTATTTATACAAATAAATAAAATTGAAGTATTTGTCTTTTTACTAAGTGCATTTGGTCCAAATGTATAAGGTAATGTACATACACGGTAAATATACCAAAACAACATTTTTTACAATTATTGTCTGTTTGTTTCGGCTAATCTCTGAAATTGCTGGACTGATTTTGACAGGACTTCCACTGGCAGAGAGCTGATATAAAAAAGAGTATCTTAGGCTACTTTATTTTAGAAAAAAAAATAGTTTTATAAAAAAACGCGATACAAATTTCACCGGGTTAGCTAGTTTAACATATAATTCCTTATGAAAAATTTTATGTCTTGAATAAATACTTGAAAGACTTTAAACTTCAGCACACTTACAATGCAAATTGAAATACAAGAGTCGGGTTCAACGTTCACTGCTCAGCTCAGTCGCCTTTAAGACTATAGTTTGTAGGTTCACGGTGTACAAATTTATTCTACCGTTATACATTATAGTTATGTGAGTGAAAATGTATGAGATATCTTAGAATTATTTATTTAAACCGGAGCTTTTATCTAGATTTCACGTGGTTATACTTCATAGGCGATAAGTTTATTGCTACAATAACAAATGGACTCTGTTTAATGTTTGAGGAAGACAAAGAGAGAGACAAGGAGACAAGGAGAGAATACATAGAATAGGATAACATAGGAATTCACTAAAGACTAGTGCCCGCAACTTTTAGGGATATTAAGTACTTAGTCCAGTCTTATTCCAGGTTTTGTTCTATCCGTGTGCTATGAGAATACATCGAGTAATTTTTGCGTTAAAAAATAACAAACATCCTCACAAACTTTCACGTTTATAATAATACGAGTAACCGCCCTCGCTTTGCTTCAGTTTACTTTTTTTTTTACACCTCAAGTTATTGGAGTTTTAATAAGAATCCCTAATTTTTTTGATAATATATTATAAATAAATAATAAATAAAAATAAAAATTATTTATTTCAGGCAATTGTAGCCCATAAGTGTTAGTAACAAATTACTTATTAACTATGTTAGTAGGATACAATTTAATTTATTATATTTTAATTTAATTTAATTCAATTTAAAAACTACATTATATTCATTAATTAATCATGTCAAAAAAAATTGTGTGTCTTATTTAATTCTATACCATTTTATTTATATCACATTCCTAAATATCCCTTAGGCAGAGTTGCGCGACTGCACGTGCAAATGCAGGAACCTTCTGAAGAAGGTTGAGTCCATTCTATCAGATATCATCTTAAGGATTCCATTGCTGCTACCTCGCACATGCTGAATAACGGATATAGTTTTCTTCCTCATAATTGCATAAAAATCCTCAACATGTGCATCTGCAAACACATATGATGCACTGCAGTATCGTGGTAACCTCAACAGAGCCCTGAAGATGTTATTATATTGGACTCGAAGGGCACTGTAAGCCTTTTGGGTGTACCTGACCCATAACCCACTCGTGTAAAAACTTTGACAGTAAGCTTTAAAAAGCGTTACTTTAACATTGACTGTGCAGCGAGCAAATCTATGAGCAAGCATATTCCCACGTACTGCCAGTGCCCTCCGTTCCCTCTCGATATCCTGGTCATCCTTCAGTCTTTCCGTCACAATGTGACCAAGGTACTTAAACTGAGAAACACATTATAGCCTATGTCAACCGGCGATAGTGTAGCTTCCCAACAGTGAAAGAAATTTTCCAATCGGTTCAGTAGTTTCGGAGCCTATTCAATGCAAACAAACAATCTAATCTTTTCTCTTTATAATATTAGTATAGATTAATATGATAGTCATGAGACTGCTCATGGGCCTAGCAGTGGACCACGAATGGGATATCATCGGTTTTATAATGTTTTATATTTACCCTACATAGATCATTCGTGTGAAAAGGTTCGTGAGTAAAAATACATTAAATCCATACTCAGTTTCTAAGATTACAGCGTAAATACAGACGAGCTATCAGAAGAAAAGTTCTTGAACAGGGCGAATTATTAATTGGGCATGTTCTTTCAAATTAATGGAATTTTAAGGGCTCGTTTTCTTTAAGTGTCTTATCGTTAAATCTTACTGTAGAGTTTTTACAAAGGCACTGTTTTTCATTCAGTAAATTAAAGATATGATCTTCTTAGCTAAAACTAATTAAGTAACAGATTTTTATTTATAAATTATAATGAATAAGTAACATAAAAACTGTTTTTTTTCTATTTTCACGTTATTTATAATAGTGTTTAGTTGGCAGTCTGATAATTATTATTTTCTCCTTCTTATGTCTTTTTGGCTGTACTTATGGTTTATTTATCCACTTTTAAAATGGTTTTAGCTAAATAAAGAACTTGAGTACAAAAACGAAGATATGTACAAAATCAAAAACAAATCACACATGCAACGTGGCAACTCTAAAACTGAATAAGTGAAAGGCAATTGACAATAAAATATATTTTTAGAAAAGCCAGTAAAAGGACATATTTTATGTACACTCAGTTAGAACATTCGTTACACACAACCATTTCCATCCATCAGTGTCATAATAACGCACACCAAACGTTACTTAGTTCAAACCGCTTATACTCAGTTTAAACCAGTTTGAGCCGGTTCAGTCTGGTTCAGCTAGTTTTGGTTATGGAGGATATAGTTTATCCATTATGTTACCGAGAAAGTATTATTTTTTGTTGAATATATACCTACACACGTAAGATTATTCTTTTATGATTGTAAATCTCTATGACCAGTAATTTTACGTATTAAAGTATATAATTATATTGTATGTCACATTTATATTACACTTATTTCTTCACCGATATGACGATAGATACATTATAAATTATGCTCGTGGATCGTACTAAAGTACAGCCAACAATCTTTGAGAATTTTTATGTATTTTATGTTTTTTATGAATTTTTATGTTTTTTATTTTTTTTTGTATGTGTTTTTTGTATGTATTTTTTTGTGTGTTTTTTTTATGTATATAGGTATATATGTATGTAATTTATATGTATGTATGTTTGTATAATATGTTTATTCTTATTATTACTATTATTTTTTATTTATTATAGTTTGTATAATCTTGTTAATTTCTTTTTTTTTACAATTTTATTTATGTTCTTTATTTTCTGTTTATTATACCGCTCATCGTGTGTTTCTGTTTGGCCTAATGGTTAGCTGGCAGAGAATGCATTAAGCATTAAGCTCGCCATTTGTACCTCCTGTATTGTGGTCAATAAAGATTAAATAAATAAATAAATAAATAATTTTTTTTTTCTTATAAGTAACAAATAAAAATGAAATATAATTTATTGGGATATAATAATATTTTCTATTAATATTGCTTTTTAAAAAAAGATAAATTAATACAAAATCCTCATGACACTCCATAAAAATAAAAACCAATGCAATAATGGAGACTTTTACGATGCAAAAGGCATTCGGAGGTAGCGTAGCTCATTGCTCAAACCCGTCGTGATGAATGCTCGGGCAGGTATTTGATTTATCTCCGTACCAGTTCAAGTGTTATCGAGATTTATGTGAAGTTAGTCAATTGTACAGCAATTGAGCCTTTCGGTGGTGTGCTACTGAAGTTTGTGAAATTTTCAATTTATGGAATTTATTAACGGCTGATTTGATTTATACAATGCTTTGGCTTTTACGTTGTTTTAAACGTTGGAAAGTCTTTAAGCGTAAGGTGAGCTGGGAAATTGTGTTTATTGTAGTTTTATCATGATAATAATGATTGGTTGAAATATCAATTAAATTGAAAAAAAATCAAAACTAAATATAAGTTTACTAATACTTCCTACGCATAAATGAACCTAAATCATTCATGTAATTTACAAGCACTGAAATATACAAGCGGTTACTTTAATTTAGCCTGCTTTATAGCAAAATACTAGGTTTTAGTCTGTAAATCTAGCGTTTAAACTGGAGGTGATCTATTCGCGGAAGAAGAACATTAGTTACAGTCTCTTTGAGCGATGACATACTCTGTGGACTCTTGCAGACATATAGAGCCCGAGCGATATAGATGTCGGAGATTAGTCAGAGTCTGTTATATAAACAGTAAATTTGGTCGAAGTACTTCAATGATTTGTTTTAGTGTGTGCAGTGTTGAAGTGATGTGGTCATAGCTCGACGATTGGCGTGTTTTATGAGCAACTAGTAAATTGTTCGCTTAGTTTTACAATTCCCTTTACGTTTGCTAATAGTATTGTTACTATTTTATTTATTTACTAGTAAATGCCTTCGCTTTGCTTCAGTAAATCTTTCGGTAAGCCTACACTCGAATAAATGTATCGATGGTATTTTATAAATAGACATAACTTTCTTATTAATTGTGAACGGATTGAAATTCGCATTCGATAGTGTCAAGGAATAAGTCATAAAAATGGGGATCCAGATAATGCAAAGCTTTGAAACTAGCCAAGAAAGCAAAATTATGTATAAATACATTTTATTTTTCTCAAACTTGCAATGCGGCTGTCAAGCATAACCTACGCGCCGTAGCACTGCTACGCTGTAGCGGTTGTAGCGACGTGTCGTAGCACTTGACATACTTTTTATTTTAACGTCCATTATTTCACTTGTTCCAAGGCATTGTTCTATTTTTATTGTCTTCTGTAACGTTGTAACCCTAGTCGCGTCGTAAAACATCTTACAAACATTTTGTTTGAGAAATAACAAGATAGTTATTGATGTAACTAACAGTAACAATGCAGGTTAGAGACAGAGAAATATTAAAACACTAGCAAATACCGCCGGCTTCGCTCGCGTGTTTAAAAGGAACTAACAATGAGTTGTTTAACATGCATGACACATTCTTGGTGCAAGTATAAATAAGTAAAAGTTCCAAAATTTAAAAGATACTAAGAGGAACCAACTAAAACCTATGACCCTCTTCAACCTTCCAACTATAAATATAAAGTTATATCAATATTTATAATGTATATTAATATTTCTAATTATAAATTTTTATCAATCCATGGATCCTTTACAAAATTATAGAAGGACCAACATATTGTTACTTTTATTACGGAGTGATTCGTATACGAAACATAATGGATCTTCCCATGGGAATGAGATGTTTTACCGCGGTGAAAAGTAGCCTATGTTACTCTCCAGTCTCCTAACTATTTCCACACATAAAAACCTTATCATAACATTGCTCTATTACGACGTGAAAGAGGGACAAACAAGCAAACAAATACAGAAATTTTCACATCTATACATCTATACATCTATACATATTAATAAAATTGAAGAGTCTGTCTGTGATTTCGAGATAAATGATTTTTTCAAGTTGCAAATCGTTTCTTGCACAATACCAACACCGAAAAATGAGTTTTTAAAATTTTTGTCTGTCTGTCTGTTTGTTTGTCTCCGCTAATCTCCGAAATCACTGAACGAAATTCAACAACACTTTTACTAGGATATTGCAAAGTGTTCAACTTAACAACTAAGCAATTTTTTAGGGTTCTATACTAAAGGGTTCCTTAGGGATGGTTTGTATGGAAAAATAAAAAAATATCAGCTGATTTGTTTAAAACTATTAAAAACGTATTTTCCGTACAAAAAGAGTTATACATGCATTTCTTAGATTTTACTTATATTGCATGGAAAGGCCATAAAATGCATTTAAAGGTTATTTTTTTCATTAATTCAAATCCCTATTACTGAGTGGATATCTATTTCTGTATTTTGTTTTTAAGAGCATATTGTTTGCGTATCTATGTTCTCCAATATAATTTCAGCATTTTATAAATTTCACCTGGGAAGTAGTAGAAAAACGCAAATTAAGTCTGTATGAGTAACCGATATCCAATAAATAATCGATTACTATCTTGGCAACTAGATGGCTCTGTATTTGTCGATTCACGCCAACAACTTTAATACATACACCTTTAATACATAATATAATTATGTCTGTCTGTGATTTCGAAATAACTGCATTTTTCATGTTATAAATCGTTACTAGCATGATATCAAAATCGAAAAATGAGCTTTTTAATTTTTGTTTGTCTGTTTGTTTGTCTTCATTAATCTCTGAAGCTACTGAATGGATTTCAATAGGACTTTACTACAATATCGAGTCTTCAACTTAAATTATAGGCAATTTTTTTTGGGTTCCATAACAAAGCGAGAAAATCAAATATGTGTCGATTTGTTTTAAACATACAAAAAACTTTTCTTCACACAAATTGAGGCATAGGTACATAAATTTCTTAGTTTTCTTTATATTTTGCACGATGGAGCCAAAGCGTGGCACTGGAGTACTTATTTTTTTTTTAACAAATTTACAATAATTCAAATACACATAAATATAACTGAAGTGAATGTCTGTGATTTCGAAATAAATTACAAAAACCTTTTCTTTACACAAAATAAGGCATACATGCATTTCTTAGTTTATTTATATTTCGCAAGATGGATATGGCACTGAAGTATTTTTTACTAAATATCTATTTTTATATTCACTTTTATTAAATAATTAATTGCGTATTATGGCCTCCAACGTATATTTTGCATTTTTTTTTTATATTTCACCCTGAAAGGGGTTGAAAAGCGTAATTTTGTGTTGTACAAATAGTAGACATTGAACAAATTGAATAATTGATAATAAAATACATAAATCCACTAAACAAAACGTATTGTGGCATGTTAAATCAAGCTTAGGATTGTTCTTTGAAATAACTAAGTGTTCCGTCATTTTTTGAGTTCCGTAGTAGTGATGTCGTAGTTCTGTTATAATGCAGTCCTGAGGAACATCGTGTTCAGAATGCAGAGTGCTGAATTTTCTCATTTTCTGTAAAGCAATATCTTCCCTTTGCCGAATTATTGATTTGCCATAATCTAACATTTTAACAAAAAATTAACCGACTTCAAATGAAGTACATTGTACTTTTGACATGGATGCCATTGTCAGATCTCACTCAAATTTATGTGAGACTACAAGACAAGCACCAGCTTTCGATTAAAAAAAGAATCATCGAAATCGGTTGACGCGATATTGAGTTATTCGTCCATTTATCACGCACATACTTAATGCAACTTTACGACTTATATGATTTTGACATGGATGCCATTGTCAGATCTCATTCAAATTTATGTGGAACGACACGACAAGCACCAGCTTTCGATTAAAAAATAATCATCCAAATCGGTTCACCCAGTCCAAAGTTCTGAGGTAACAAACATGGAAAAAATACACTCGAATTGAGAACCTCCTCCTTTTTTTGAAGTCGGTTAAAAACTACAATGTATTATATGCGAAAATGAGTTGCTCCTTTATTATCATTCTCATATAAGTCATTGAATTAACCTTAACTCTCTCTCTCATCGCTGAACCAATCTTGATGTGTTTTGGTATAGGCATAGATTGTACCTTGGAGAACGATATAAGGCTATTTCTTTTTTTGAAGTCTGGGTACCTAATGTGAAATACTGATGGATCAGCAAACATCATCATATAATTTATTTATTCAATGTTTTTTAAGTACTAAGTGTTAAGTAGAAAACACTTATAAATAAGACGAATTTTTTGGTATATAGTTTACTCTTGTCTAGTCCGATGTTCTAGCACAGATTACATATGGTTCGAGGCCGAAAATTGGGGATCGCCTTTAGAAAATAATATGATGATATAATAATAATAAGTAAAAGCAACCGGCTCAGTGCGAACTAGGGTTGTTGAATCTAACTTAACTATTTAGTAAAACCTAACATAGCTGTGTAACGAAAAGATAAACGGAACAAACTTAACTTTGCCGTTGAAAAACTGTTGTCTCCATCGACATGGGTCCCGATCAAATTACCAAGTTCTGCAAATAGGTTCAAATTTTTTTTGTGATACTTACAAATTCACAGTTTTAAGATTTTTTATTTAAGCTACGTTTTACCTAAGACATTTCTTCTAGCCGAATGTTTTTTGATTGCGTTGAGGATACAGAATATTATATATTTTCACAGCTCCTAGGGATTGCAGACCTGAGTGTTGGATTAATTTTAATTTGTTACCTTCACGCGTTCCTGGGAAAAAAGGTCTTGAAATACAAACAGACAGACAGACGGTCAATGGAGTAAGTGATCTTAAGGGAACCGTGTTTTTTCTTTTGAGGTAATGAACCCTAAAAATATCGAATCGTTATTTCAGGTTTTGACCTTTCATAGTAACGTGTTTCTAATGAGCGATCATGCTGCTTTAAGGGCCTTATCACACTGACGGCTTCCGAGCGGATTCAAAGCGGAATGGATGCGCTCGGAAACCGTCAGTGTGATAAGGCCCTAAGAGTATGTTATATTGTAAGTTATCTAAAGCACCTAAGATTTTTTCCGAAGCGAAGCGAGGGCAATTGCTATTTATAATATTACTGCTACGATATGGAAGTATGTAGTGTCATGTTAATCACAAATTAATAAACAAATCACGAAATAGGGAATCTTCGGGCGGGGCTATGAGAGTATAACGTTATTATTTTTTAATGCAACGGTACTCACAATTCTGTTAACGATTCATGGAAATGGATCAGTGTCCACGATGATATGAGTTCAAAATCATGAGTGAAATTCTCATATAAATCATTAAACAATATCCTGAGAGTCTATTCATGTATCTACTCATCTGTGACGTTATTGTGTTCAATGTTGCGTATTAGGTAATTATTCAAATATGCTTACCTACTCTATAATGGTTGATCAGGTGACAAGCTGTTGTGTTCAGAACCGACAAACCAATGACAAATCGTGTGGTTCACTGAGCACACAACATGCTTGCACGACAAGATATATTATGTCACGTACGTTATAGACAGTTTCCGTTTTTAACGCGGTAGTTACAAGATTAATGTGTAAAGAAAATAATAGGAAATGATTTTTTTTTCAAGCGTTGTTCAAGCTTTTTCGATTAATTTTCTTCATCCGTGGCGTATATTTCACATTTATTATATTTGTTTTTTAAATTATTCGAAGAGATTATTTTATGCCCACTTTCAATATAGTCCAGTATCCCTAGTACATTTTTGCAATTTGATTACTATCAAGCTAATTTTTCGTGCGTAGGTTAATTTTGATGAGACGCCCAATTTCCTGTAAGAAACTCTCGATTGTGATAGCTAATAGAGGTAGCGAAGATACAATATGTCGATTTGATGATTCAAAAATATTTATTACTAACAGATTATTTTTTTGTTTAATCTCATGATAATTATCTAAATTATAATAAATTTTCAAATTTATTTAACATGAGTTTTACTGTCCTATTGTCAATAAAATGATATTTTAAAATACATACACACATATAATTATATATTTCTTTATCACGTAATAAAACAAAGCAAACAAATCTAATAATAATCACACAAAATTAAAAGTACAAATTTTAAAACAAAACTCAATAAACAATTTACTCCATGCGACCGATAGTATTTAATATCCCCACAAATCAAAGACAGTGTAAATTCCTATAACAGAATTGGAAAATACATTTAACCCCATGCGAGCCACGTACGCGTTGTATGACTATACATACACATACATATAAATACATGCTCGTACACTACAACTGACAAGTGGCCGGCCAGAATGATGGATGCTCGTGGCTCGCGAATTGATTGACCTCTACGGTCGGAATGATTTACGTACGGTTCACGATCGAGCATCTATTGAAAAACTGTTATAAAATACACATTTGCTGAGTTTTAAGCTGATTTTTAGTGTTTTAATTTTGCCAATGCAAGATTTACTTATTATTTTATTACTGGATTTATTTATTTATGAAGATCACGTAGCACTATTCTGGGTTTAGTTCATAGCGGATGTTACCTGCATATTATTGGCTTGTGTGAGTGTATGCATGCTCAAAAACAAATACACACAATTAACCGATAAAAGAAGATTTTAACGTTCTAATGAGTTTTATTCTAAAACTCTAACGAGATAGATGGAATTATATCTTAAACTGTACTAATGTACAATCACGCAATCAAGCAATAAGGAAATTAAAACACAACAAGTACCATTTTATTTTATTTCAAGTACTTTTATTTTTATTTTTCTATTTTACAAATATTCTGAATTATAATTAATAGATTTATATTTATGTAACTTTTAACTAATTGAACCTGAAATGCCATGTAGAGTGATTTTTGTGTTTGATCAATCTTATTTATAATGCTTCTATTGTTATATTTTTATTCTATTCATTCTCTAGAAAATATAAGTCTGTTGGTAATTTTTTTCTGAGAATTTTTATTTGGGTTTCTTTTTTCTTGGCGGACCATCTGGTATGCTTATATCATGGTACCTTTTTATAAAATAAAACATTTTCTTGCTGAAAAATTGAAAAACAGCCACAAATGCAGCGTAGCTTACATGATATATTAAGGCGATGCATAGTAAGCCGCGCGTTGCAAGACAAATGTTCCGAAAGTGTCTAGTTTTTCCGAAACTCCCTTGAATAGAGCGACACGCTTAAACCGGTGATAAATGCACGGATGTGGGAACTTAATCCGGAGAAATCCGGCATACTTTAAGTTTTACTTATTGGAGAAATCCTGTTTTAACCGAGCGCTGGCTGTCGTTAATGCAAAATAGTTTGATTACAACCAGTGTTTTAGGTTCCTTTTTCTCTGGATTATTCATGATTAAGTACCTTGTCAAAGAATGTTGCATATTTTTTACCCATCTTTTGTCTTTGTTAAGTTTTATTCTTAAAGAGTACTTAATTTTAATTAAAACGCAAGTTTGTTGTATGTCGTTTTTTTAATTATACTAATATTAAAGAACATAGCGTCTTATAAACATTGTAATTTATTTCTATTTGACTAACAAGTTCATTGATACGTCATTATATTCCAGGAATAGTAACATGGATATATCAGGATATTTGGTCGAATCCATCCAAGTTAAACAACAGTGAGCGCAGTTTATTTATTTATTTATTTTATTTAAAATTTATGTCACCTTATAAAAAAGGATGAACAAAGGGCAAACTTAATGCCTAATGGCATTGTCCACCAGTTAACCCTGGGTGGATGTGGAAAGAACTGATGGCAGGTGTTAAAACTACTTAAGGAAAAAAAAGATAAAAAAGGAAAAAAAAAACAAATACTACGTATGTACAATATTCATAAACACTTATAAACTATACATACTATTATATTATATATACCATTTAAAATATATAAACATACATACATATATATACCTATACATATATATATATACATATACATACTTTTACACATTAACACAATAAGTAACATATTGCGATAGGAGAGTAAAGAATTCAGTCAGTCTGCAAATAATGCTCTCTTAAACGTTTCTTAAAAGAAAACCTGCTGCAGTTGGTAGTTAGATGGGTGTCCTCTCGAGCACCCCGATTTTCGAGCTTGAAGGAGCATGTTAACACATAATATGTAGTCCATAAGTCATGTCGGAGGTCTACGAGCGGCATGAAAACTTCCGTGACTTGAATAAGCCTGTAACCATCCCACAATCTGCACTGGAGCAGCATGGTGGAATATGCTCTAGGCCTCGTCAAGAGAAGAGATCCCTGTTCAGAGACGGGCTTATACTTAAGTTTAAAAAACCCATAAATAATAATAATATACATCACCAAATGAACCTGCATTCAATTATTGCTGTTAAATTGTATATAAAACATAAAAAATGTTTGTACGGATGTCCTTTATAGACTCTGATACCATCCAGACGATGTGACCCAAACTGGTTTCATTTGAAAGGCAACAATTCGAAGATGGTTTAAGACCACTAAAACAATGCATTAGGCACATACGTCCATTCATGAAGTCGATTTTCGATTTTTTTCGAAATTTTCCCGTATTGAAATTTCTTTCTTAAGTTTAACGTAGTTGGTACACGCCAGGTATCCACTAGTATTTTCATACAATTTTAAATGAGAAAACAGGTGTTAAAGTATATCTTGTATGTTGTAAAAATGTATCGTCAATTAGATAAAGAATAGAAGCGTAAACTTCGTACACCTGAAACTTATTTCATCGACGTTACTCGAATACAATGTATCGTAAAGCTATTGAAAATAAATTTCAAGGAAATATCCCTCATCCAATTATCGCAAGCTTCCTGCCATGTCCATTAACATACATTAATTCAACTATCCATGTGCTTGAATAGTGCTACAATATTACAAGTTATGACTTCAAACCTCGTAGTAATGAAATAATACATTTATTATATTTGTATTTGTCGGCTCTTGCTAATCCGACGAAACTAGGGGCTGGCTCTTGCTATAGATGATAGTGAAATAAAAGATAATTCCCTTGTTTAAATATTATTTTATGCACCACTTTCAAACACTGATACACTTATACACTATTACAATATTGTCGTGCTTCTTGCTCGACGTCCCAAAACTAACTGCCGAGCGGGCAGCGTTGTCACCTCGGGGAAAATCCCCACTCCACGAGTACCCTCTCCACAAGAGCTTGTGATTGGTCGAGAAAGCTGCCCGCTCATTGGCCGTTGTTGTCAGTGAAATCAAGTTAAGTACTAATTTAACAATAACGTGACGGTAATTTATCTAATGACGCTTACAGTCGGCCATCCAATTTGGTCGTTCGACCTCGAGCGACTGATGATAAAACATGTGTAGATTACATGGGTAGATTACAGTTATAATACTAATGTAATCGTTACTACTATTTTACATGTTGACCATAATTTACTTTTAACTAAGGGTCTAAACTTAAAATAAGCTAAACATAAATAAGGAAGCACATCAATGGCATATCAAAAAGCAAGCACATCAATGACTACTCAAAAAGTGTTATTATAGTTTAAAAGAGTTTATGGACGAACAAATTAATAGCAATAAGTAATCTATGTAAAATAACTCGCTTAATAATCAACTAAATCAATTCTGTACTCACATTTTAACTTGACTGAATCCGATAAAACTTACATCTAAATTTATTCTTATAATTTAAAATTAATTAAGATTGTGACATTAATAAGTAATTAATTCATATTATTCAATGTAAATAGGTATGTGCATGACCTTCAATCAATTAAAATGTATAATGATAAATTTTATAGATTCGAAATATCATTGCTAGTTGATAATAACTAAAATATTTTAAGAAATAATTTGTATGCCTCTATTATTGGCAAATGTGAGCGATATTCGACATCCAGCCAACACCTTCTGTAACCACATTTTTGCAAATAAATATCATTTCATTTCATTTAATTTCATTTCAAGGAACCAGGGTAGTCCCAAAATCTAATAAAGAACCAGGGAAGTCCTAGAAATAATGAACCAGGGATGTCCAACATAGTAACAGGACCAGGAAAGTCCTAGAAATAATGAACCAGGGATTTCCAACATAGTAACAGGACCAGGAAAGTCCTAGAAATAATGGACCAGGGATGTACCACATAGTAACAGGACCAGGAATGTCCTAGAAATAATGGACCAGGGAAATCCTTGAACGTAATATATATTTATTATATTATTATTAATTTAATAAATATTTATTATTACGTATATCAAGGTGTTGAAGTGTGTGTACTCATCTGCAGTCAGAGTACACGACACAGCAACGAACCCCATCCAACTGCAGAGAGGTGTCAGACAAGGGGATGTCATATCCCCAAAACTGTTCACCGCTGTGCTGGAAGACGTGTTCAAGCTGATGGAGTGGAAAAGACGTGGCATTAACATCAATGGCGAATACATCACACACCTGCGATATGCCGATGATATAGTCATCCTGGCGAGTTCCCTGGAAGAACTTGGTACAATGCTCGGGGACTTGAACAGCGCCTCACAACGGGCAGGTCTTAAGATGAACATGGACAAGACGAAAATCATGTCGAATGTCCATGTCACACCCTTACCGGTTGTTGTTGATGACGCTGCTCTCGAAGTTGTAGACGAATACAATTACCTGGGACAAGTGATCTAGGTGGGTAAGTCCAACTTCGAGAAAGAAGTCACTCGTAGAATCCAACTCGGATGGGCTGCGTTGGGAAACTGCGTCATATCTTGTCGTCCAAAACACTACCTCAGTGCCTGAAGTCGAAGGTGTTCGAGCAGTGTGTGTTGCCAGTGATGACATACGGATCCGAGACGTCGTGCTTTACTATTTGCCTAATTCACAAGCTCAGAGTAGCGCAGCGGGCTATGGAAAGGGCTATGCTCGGTATTTCTCTACGTGATCGAATCAGAAATGAGGAGATCCGTAGACGAACAAGGATAACCGACATAGCTCAAAGAATTAGCTGGCTGAAGTGATAATGGGCTGGCCACATAGTGCGAAGGACCGATAACCGTTGGTGAAGAAAGGTCCTCGAATGGCGCCCACGTCTCGGAAAAAGGAGCATAGGACGCCTCCCGACCAGGTGGACTGACGACCTGAAGAAGACAGCGGGCATCCGTTGGATTCAGAAGGCTCAGGACCGGTCAGTGGCGCAAGTTAGGGGAGGCCAATGTCCAGCAGTGGACCTACAAGGGCTGATGGATGGATGGATGGAATATATATTTATTATTATTTATTTATATTTACAAATTAATAATATCTATCATCATATTATTAGGAACAATCATACTTTATGACGTTGCGTGTAATTAATATTATTCTCTATAATATGATCACAATATAATTATTTATTATATATGTAAAAGTTACGTCAAACTCTCCTAAGAGGTCAAAGCACGGGCCGAAGCCAAGTGCCTATTTACTAATGCAGAAATTTCCTAACTATTCGACATGTATTTAGTATTGTAGCCTTTTGCATCAGTGCGACTATGGATGAGTGTATATCTAATATATTGAGACTAGTGTGTGAAGTCTTAGGTGTAATGCCAGGAGAAGAAATAATGATTGGAACAGTTTTAATCCCCCAATGGATTTTTAATTCTATTTGGGGATCCATGTATTTAACCAACTTTTCGGTATGTATGTGTGTATTACAAACTGCAATATACATATATAAGGAATGCTATATATATATATTTTTTAATTTTATCTAATACAGTTATATCTGGGCTATTAAAGTGTATTTTTTTTTTTAGTTATTATATCAAAGTATACTCCAAAGTTTCTGTTTTCTAATATGGTTTCGGAGGCACTATGGCAACGTCGGCAGGAGTCGGTTGGTAAGTTAGGTATGTGACAGATGAACTTTTGGTAGTTGCGCGTCTCGATGACTTGATCTTGGATTGCTATCATAAATCCCTCCGTTTCGGGGAGAAGTCCGCCATATCGCAGCCAAGCTTTCAACGCTTTTTTATCGACATGGGGCTGCAGAAGATCCTGACGATGTCTTCCATGAAGAGACTTATGTTCCAGGCTGCAATTTTTTTTTCTTCTCGTTTGTCACTTGCTCATTTCTCTGTATATTGTTATTATGTAGATTAAGAAGGGTCGGTCGTTTATCCATCTGTACAGTTGCTTTGTGTAGTCAAGATTTTTCAGCACGTTTGTGGAAACAAAACCTAAGCGAAGTGATCTGTTTATTGTGTAAGTTATTTATGTCTATAATTCCCCTACCTCGTTCATCACGGGGTAGACTCAGTCTCTGTACGCAAGAGCGGGGTGGTGTTTACGTTGTCCAGCAATAGAAAATATTAACTATTCTTTGGAGGGCTTTTAGTTCCGACTGTGACTAAGATATAATACTAAAAGAATAGGTAAGAATAGGGAGTATGTATTCATTGCCTTTATGATGATACTTGAGCTTAATTGTGTTCGGAGTATAGCATTGAGACGATGTCTGAATTTTTTTTCTTAAGGTCTGTCTTGGTTTGCTTCTGGTAAATTTTTCCAGTTTGCTCGAACCCTAAATACTTGTATGAACTTCTGTGATCAGGTGGCTTGATTTGGTTTCCAGTAGCTAGTTGTATAGTTATTATTTACTACATTACCATTATTGATTGTGAATGTTTTGCATTTTTCGATCTCAAATTACATATGAATGCCCTGTGAATGTGAAGTGATTGGGAACTGTTACTATATAATTTAATGTCGTCCATGTACATAAGATGTGTTAATGAAGTAAGTGTATGTCCGTAGGTAACAGTGAGTCCTTGGTCAGATGAGCTTAATATATTAGATAGAGGGTTGAGAGCGAGACAAAACCATAAGGAACTAAGCGCATATCCTTGAAAGATCTCTCTTCGTATAGGAATTTCATCAGATTCATCCGCATCTGAGCTCATTAATTTGAGTTTCGTTCGCCAGTGTCGCATGGAGTATTCTAAAAATGTTATTAGTGATGGGTGAATATTGTAATGGTGCAATATGTATATTAGCCAACTATGTGATTCTGATAATCTATATACATAGTGGCTAAGTCCGCTTTTCTTTTTAGGGCCTGCTTGATTGTCACCGTATCTATAAAGCGTTGCTCTTTACAGTCTTTGCTCATTTTAAGACATCATTTGTGCTCTCCAGCTAATATGTTGTTATGTGTTAATCTATGTGCGCTGCTATGCACGATGTGATGATTTGATAAATGTTTCAAGGCAAGTAATTGGTCAATAATTAGCAGGATTTTGGGTGTCCTTATTCTTTGGTATCATATACATAAGTTGTTCCCTGTGTAACAAAATGTGGCATCATGTTAGATGTTTCAATAAAATCGCTTTAGTATGTTTGTGTAACATTGGGTGGAAAGTTGTGAGTTTCTTATACCAGAAACTATATAATATATTGTCTTTAGTCGGTATTACAGTGTCGGGAGCTTTCCAGTTATGGGTTTTACTGAGAACTTTGATCATTTATCAAAATTTATCAAGTCCATTGTTACTGTGTTAAATTCCATTACAAAAGAGTATTTTTCATACCCTCTCTGTATCCAATCAGCACGATATGTATGTTGTACAGGTTTCGCCCAGATGTTTACCCAGAAATGATGTAATACATCAGGAGGTGGAGCCTTGTATGTGTTTTGTATGACCTGGGTGTTTATGATTTTTTTTTTTTTGTAAGTGTACTATAAAGTTGACATTCATTATTTTTGAATTGTGTATTTTTTTTGTATATTTTTCTTAGTACAGTTTAAATATCTTTTAAGCCTATTAGAGGCAGTGTTTAGTTTTTGTTATAGGATATCTAAAAATTGCTCAAGTTTGGTTCTTCATGTTTTGAATGAGTTTTGTGTGTGCTGTTTATTTGGTCTATGTAATGTATGAGTCGTACACTTTTTTTTTTACCTTGGATGTATTGGTACAATCTGGCAATATCTCTCCTAAGGTTTGCAATTTTATTTTGCCGTCTATCCATTTATCTCTTTTGCCAGCCTGGGATACGATTTCTATTAGTATGTGGGGTGTACCTAATTAATTTGGATAACTTTAGCTCCATTGCAAATAGCCGCAGTATACAGTGAGTAACTTTGAAATTGTCATCTTTTGTGACACGTTTTTTTAGTATGTGTGAATTTATGTAATCTACTATGTTATAGAATTTCTTGGAGGTTTTTTTGTTTGGGTACGTAAAGTCGGGTTGTTGGGTGTGAGTTGAAAAATAAGTAACATTTTATGCGGATGGGATATACTCTGTCGCGTCTCTTGCATGGTATGTGTTGTGTGTGTATGATTGGACGGATTAGGTGTCTTCGGGACATTTACTCGTTGAAACACGGCTTGTTGTTTGTCGTTGTTAGAGCTTTAGTTTCTAATCTCTTCAAGAGAAATCCTCCTGTATGGTCTGAAGTCTAACGTTACTAATAAATTTACTCTGCATTATAACCCTTCTTTGGTCTGATAGGTATGCTAGACTTTTCCTGTAGGCTGTCTGATGGGTCTCTATTTTTGTGACTTTATAATAACATCTTATCACGGATTCGTTTCATTCGGTTGTCCAAGACATTCTCTCATCCACTGTTTGAACCGCATTTATGCATTGTGTGTTGGGATCTGTGATTGGTGTAGTGAAACAAGAGATAAATGCGCGTGTGTTGTTGCTGTTTTCGGAACAGATTTTTTTTTTGTTGATTTATAAGGGCATGGCGTATCTGTTTTTTTTTTATCATTGAAAGCATCTTACAGTGTTAAAAGTCGTGATACTATCACCCTTCACCTGGCTGTCTCTACTGCGCGAGTGGCGGCTGTTGGCGCGGCTACGCGAGCGGCGGGTGGCCCGACTATGCGAGCGGCGGCTGCGCGTGCGGTGGCTGCACGAGCGGCGAGTGGCCCGACTGTGCGAGCGGCTGCACGAGCGGCGAGTGGCTGCACGAGCGGCGAGTGGCCCGACTGTGCGAGCGGGTGCACGAGCGACGAGTGGCCCGACTGTGCGAGCGGCTGCACGAGCGGCGAGTGGCCCGACTGTGCGAGCGGTCGCACGAGCGGCGCGTGGCCCGACTGTGCGAGCGGCTGCACGAACGGCGAGTCGCCCGACTGTACGAGCGGCGAGTGGCCCGACTGTGCGAGCGGCTGCACGAGCCGCGAGTGGCCCGACTGTGCGAGCGGCTGCACGAGCCGCGAGTGGCCCGACTGTGCGAGCGGCTGCACGAGCCGCGAGTGGCCCGACTGTGCGAGCGGCTGCACGAGCGGCGAGTGGCCCGACTGTGCGAGCGGCTGCATGAGCGGCGAGTGGCCCCACTGTGCGAGCGGCTGCACGAGCGGCGAATGGCCCGACTGTGCGAGCGGCTGCACGAGCGGCGAGTGGCCCGACTGTGCGAGCGGCTGCACGAGCGGCGAGTGGCCCGACTGTGCGAGCGGCTGTACGAGCGGCGAGTGGCCCGACTGTGCGAGCGGCTGCACGAGCGGCGAGTGGCCCGACGGTGCGAGCGGCTGCACAAGCGGTAGCTGGTTTGGCCGCTCGTGTCAAGGCCCTGAAGAGTTGCACTTCCTTCCTCGTGGCCACTTTGCATCCCCTTCGGACGGAACGGAGAATATCCTTGTTCGGGAGGATTCACTGAAAGCATTTTCAAACAGAAGGCAATAAAGATTCAACAAGTACAATAAAGTTTATTATTATTAATCATTTATTTATTTAGAATATAAGTATTAAGATTCAGCGGGTCCCATAATATAAACGGGCGGAACAAAACTTAATTGTGGTATACAAAAATTTGAAGTGTTTCGCTTAGTTAGGTACAGCAATGCACATAGATGGCATTTATTTCAAATTTTATGATTAGAAGATCATTCAGTTATTTTTACAATATTTTATAATGAGTGACTGAGAGAGTAACACAAATTTTGTAATTACTCTTAGAGCTTACTTGAAAAACAAACGTTATTGATTAATTTGTTTCAGCTACAAATACATGCATAAATTACCGCCTGGAATAAACATGGCACCAAAAATTTAAGCAATATTAGCAGAATAAAAACTTAAAAGTAGGTAGCCTGCTATAAATTTAAGAACCGAAGGAGTAATGCGAATCAGAACGAATAAAAGACTGGCCCGTTTAAAATATTAATAAGTAACGAGGGTGCGCTTTCCCCCTTTTTTTTAAAGAGTAATATTATTTATATATATTTATTTATAATCTACACTACTAACGTGGCTGTCAGCAGTCCTACTGGCCACTAAGGTTCTGGATAGATTTCCAGCTTGACCACTAATTTATTTCCAAGGTGACATTCATTCGTAATACCGACTTATTATAAAGTTATCAAAAATAAAAGAAAGAAAAGAAAAGAAAAAATGAAATAAAATATAATAATAATAAGCTGCCTGTACGCTTAAAGTACTGTATGTTCTTCATAATAAAGTTAGATGGCATGCGGTCTACACTTAATGTTATCAGTGTATTCGGCAAGATCGTAAAAAATAAAAATAAATTTATATTACTTATCTTTGTGGATTTTGCGTCCGATCGCACTTCTGAAATGTCGGCTCTTGCTAATCCGACGAAACTAGGGGCTGGCTCTTGCTATAGATGATAGTGAAATAAAAGATAATTCCCTTGTTTAAATATTATTTTATGCACCACTTTCAAACACTGATACACTTATACACTATTACAATATTGTCGTGCTTCTTGCTCGACGTCCCAAAACTAACTGCCGAGCGGGCAGCGTTGTCACCTCGGGGAAAATCCCCACTCCACGAGTACCCTCTCCACAAGAGCTTGTGATTGGTCGAGAAAGCTGCCCGCTCATTGGCCGTTGTTGTCAGTGAAATCAAGTTAAGTACTAATTTAACAATAACGTGACGGTAATTTATCTAATGACGCTTACATATTATATTATTTATGACTTTTTAAAGATTTATTTTATGAGATAAGGTATACTTATTTTTTAAGACGGAGATTTTTAATTTTTTTGATTTAAGTTTTATTTTACGCTTTTTAAACTTAGATTTAGGTAGGAGGTACTTTTTTGTTTCAAAATGAAACAGGTAAGAATCGTGTTTTACCATAGTTGATAACTCGGGTATGTTTGCTTAATTAAGTAAATTCATCCCCTTGGCCATAACTTCCCCCTCCTTCTCCCGTTTCTTCAAACAGCCAATTTTGTAATATACAAATCGAATCATTTTATTTGATACCCCACTCGGGTATGTTGGCTGTATTCAGTACATTTATCCCGTCCCCATAACTTTCCCCCCTCCTTTAACCTAGCCTAAAAACTCTTAACTAAGAAATATTTCAAACAAAAGAAACTAAATAAAATTTGGTTTTTCCGTTCTAGAGCTACCATATCACATTGACATACATACTCGTACATACACACACGTTAAACTTAAAAATCCCTCGTTTATGCGTCGTGGGTTATATATATTGGTTTCCGAGCTATTATGTTTCAACTTGTGATGTAAGTACCCTTTACAATGCTTAATTAAAGATGCGCTATAAAAACTCGTACAAAGTTCCAAACTGGCTTGAAAACATGGCGAGGGAACTCCGGGTGAGTTCATATGACTTCAACGTTCAAAGTTCAACCGACAACGACTGTTATATTATTATATATACTTACATTCCTAAATAAGTATTTCTACATCCAAAGACGTTTGATTAAAGAGAAATTTCAATTCGGCGGAGCCTTTCACGTGTGCGGCTTGTTTACAAGCTTCATTTTTCAAATGCACAATATTTTCCGGAAAATTCCTCGGAATTATTCAAGACCGTTTTCAAAAGTTTTCACCTCACGTACGAGTATGCTAGCGTTTTATACAATACAATGTTTCGTTGTTCGAACTCTTTAAATTGAAGAACCGACACGATTCATGTTATTAGTCGATTGTCTCATTCAGTATCGATAGTGTAAAATGCTAATTAACTGGAGAACGCGAGTCGTGCGAGAATCTATTTGTGAACCGGCGCCGTCAAATACAACTTAATGGCGCTCGTAATAACGCGATCTATAACAATGTATTTGTTTTTAAAGATCTTTTTAGTATTCTAAAAGTCCTTAATCCTGTATAGCCCAATACATCATATTTGGCAATCTCATCATCATTGGCAGATCTTTTTAAACGAAATTTGTTCAATCGAATTGAATCGTGTGGCTTATCTGGTTCTCAGATAATCCTGTACAATCGTTTTTGGGTTTAATGCTAAAACCCTTTTATATTTTGTCATAAAACACTTTAGGGACATTCGTTTTAAGTAACGATATAGCTTGCCATGTGCGAGACTCAGGTCATCGACTGACAAAGTTGATATTCTAGTCAGAAGCGGATAGGTATTAGGTTTAATGGTCATAGCACACATATCAACTCGTAAACGGAACGTAAACGTATCAACTCTTGCATGTCAGTATTCTTTGTATGAAACTCCCTACTGTAAAGCACACTTATCGGATCCGTAACGTAATCGCCTCGCCTCGAGACAAGCTCACGAACCGCGGTACGGTGCGTGGACGACTTGCCGTACCCGCGCTTACGTCTCACCGTACGCTATCCGTCGACTTTCCGTTTCCTCGTGCACGCCCTGCGCCGCGGCTACCGCTGCGTCGGCGAACTGCTGTCATTCATTCCGTCAACCAGCGGCCGGCGAGCCGTAAGCGCGGCGTCGCCTAGCCGTAAGCGCGGCGTCGCCTAGCCGTAGCCGAGCTTACGTTAGGTTGACGGCGAGGCGATCCGGTGCCGATCCCTTTCCGAGTTGATAGGTGCGCTACGACCATAAATTTTATGAGAATATCTATTTTACCGAAAGCACGTTAAATTTTGGGCTCTACTTATGATTCTTAGGATAAAATAATTGTTCATAAACTAAAACAGGTTTAGGTCTGTAGTATTTCTATAAATGTATAAAATAACAACGATGTACCAACTGGCACATTTAGCCGGTTAGAGCCGGTAAGTAAGAGTGAGCCATTTTTATAATTGGTTTGATATTTATACAAATGTAAAAACATACAGTGCTTTTTCTGTAATTGTTACAAAACCGTTATTGATTTGATAAACAAAAGATGTTTGAGTTATCTTTTTCAGAAATTCATAGTAAAAATCTATTATAGTGTAATAATTCAGAAAAGTACAGTGAGTAAACGGAAAAGTGTTAAATTTTGTAAGAAACCTTAACACCACACAACAATATCTTAAGTTCAATCAATAACCTCTCAAGTACAATCATGCCATAAAACTCGTTATCAAAACCAGTGAAATACAAACTTTCCATTTACGTTTTAACTTCAAAACTCGAATAAAGTATTATGAAGAGCTTTATTTCCATTACTCTCTAAAAATTCTTCACCTATGATAGTGGTAAGCAATTATTTTATCCCATTTTCTTTGATGAAAAACTAACCAACATTGGTAGTTAGCATACAAAGGTGTCCTTCAGTAAAGGTCGACTGAACGTGACAGTCATATCGCAGGTAAACTTGATTCCTGTACCCAAAGTAATAAAGTTGATTTCGGCTTGATTTCAGAATTAAAGTAGCTTGATGCATCTAATGAGGGAATGCGAAAACTCTCTCGGCAGGTTGTGAATTACGCCTGTCTTCACATTCTCTGTGGTTCTCTTCTCGCTGTCTCTCCGTATCTCTCCGAAACTCTTGGTAGCTCTCGGTCGCTCTCGGTTGATCCGTGTGGCTCTCGGTAGCTCTTGAGTTGACCTAATGGTAGCGGGATTAGAGGGCGGAACTAAGTGCTTGGTGGTTTCAATTCAGTATTTCATGTGACGTTCTATTTGCGTATCAGAAAAAGTTATGTTAAATTTCGTACATTACTATAATAAAGTTAGTACATTGATGTCTTTGCATTTTTTGTATTGAAATCATAATTAATAATTCATTTTTTTATGTTAATTATTTACCTGTTATTACGTTACAATAAAATATAATAATTAAATGCTTGAAGCATTTTTTTCACTTTACTTTATAACGTATTTGCCATGTCCTATTATAAGACTTTTATAATTTATTGATAGAAGAATTCATAAAACTTTAATTAATACCTTTTCACAAAGTGTGGCTCTGGCTTCAATCTACTGAGGCATGAAGATCTCTTGACCTGGAAAATACTCAACCATGCTTCTCCCGTACGAATTAATAGAGAAAATAGATTCCAATCTACGTGTTAGTAGTAAGTAGTTCTCGTGTCTTCAAAGGCGATAAGGCGTTATGGTATCTAACAATGTAACGAAACGATGGCTGGTGTTTTTTCGTAAGCACAAAATTACTTATCCGATTTTTAACCGACTTCAAAAAAAAGAGGAGTTTTTCAATTTGACTGTATTTTTTTAGGTGTGTCTTACCTCATAAATTTTTATTGGGTGTACCGATTTTGATGATTATTTTATTATAAGAAAGCTGGTGCTCTTTGTGGTCCATTAAATTTGAGCGATATCTGACTAGTATTAGTTACTGCTATTTAATTTAGATTAGACTGATAAATCGCAAACCATTGGCTTCCAACTGTCAGTCGAAATCTCAGCAAAGATTAATATTTATCGCGAAACTTCTGTAAAACGATAAGAAAAAGCGCATCCTATCAGAAATCCAACGATTATTCACTGAAAAATCATTTGTTAGCGCGATTGCAGCGATAAAGTGCCCTCAGCCATCTATTCAATCAGCTGGAAATGAAAAAAATATTGTATCACTTTTGTAAGAATAGAAATTTATAAATGACTAGCTTCTGCCCGCGGCTTCGCCCGCGGTACAGTGGTTTTGAAACGAAATTTATAATTAATTACTTTAGATTTATAGTACCAAATAAAAACAAAGTAAATCTATAAGTAGAATGATGGATTAGGATACATAATATTAGATATTAGATGATGTCCGTGGCTTCACCCGCGTGGATATCGATTTAGGCTATCTCTGTTCCAAACAGCCAAAACGGTTAGGTAGTTGTGGCGTGATTAAGGATCAAACATCTAAACATCCAAACATCCTAACATCCAAACATCCTAACATCCAAACATCCTAACATCCAAACATCTTCATAAACTTTCACATGTATAATATTAACAGGATGATAGAAATACTAACATATCAAGAAGGAGCAAGGGTGCAGTATGGATTCAGCAATAATTACTCAAAGTATATTGAACAGCATTTAGCCGTATTGCGGTGACTTATACTGACCCCAATAATTTTTGCCTCATATTATGTGCCAGAGATAAACAACAGCCCGCTCGAGAACAAAACACTAACTAATTATTTATTACTAGCCTCAAATGCACATTCCTTATTTGAACTTTAATGATTACGTACAATTTAGGATAATTTTTAGTCAAGAAAGTCTTTAAAAGTTCAATTTCATTGTTGAGTGAGTCAATAAATATCAACGTAATTCTTATTTCATTTATACAAGCGATAGAGACGTAAATAAAAACCTAATTTTATTTGATTCGTTCAAAACGTATTTGATAATGAGTACTGATTATTTTCACGCTTTGTTTATAATACAATGTAGGGCTTGATTCCTATAAAACATGACCATAAAAAGTTGAGAAATTGCCTTTGTGTTTTACCGCTTCGTAATATTCTGACGTGAACTTGTTCGAGCGCCCCGGGAGCAACTGTCATTGCGTTGCCAGAAAATATTGTTGGTCTACCCTCTTGGGTTTTTGAATTCTGTTCACTGTAAAGTCTCGCCGTGAGATTTCTATAGAAGTATATACAATTTGTCACCCACTATTGATAAAAAATTTTACCTCAAATTTTTACCCGACTGCCAGGAAGGATTATGTTTTTCGCGCGTATCTTTTATGTATGTATATTTGTTTGTATGTATGCATGTAATAATCTTTATTACCTCGTATCTTCCAAACTGTTGAACGAATTTATATAATTAAGATATTATTAGATTCGTCTTGATAACCCAAGCGTTTTTAGATAAGTGAAACTAAAAAAAACATGGTGTCTGTGAGATGCCATTGTTATAACTGTCAAAAAATAAAAATGAATCGAATAATGTAATATGGGTATCAAATTAAAGAAATCACCATAAGGATTTCAAAAAGGTGTATAATGATAGGTTTTTTGATAGCAAGCGGTTTTTTTATTTTTAAATTTATACCAGTTAGTCTTTACTTCTTAGAGGTAATTATCTTTTCAGTAATGAGGTTATTAAACACAAGCTCTGATAAGCTAAACCAGTCCCTGAGGATTTGTAAATTTAAGAGCACATTGAGATACGACAGCGGTATGTTTATGATTTCATAATTAACTCGTTAAAAGTTATGATTATGTATTTTAACCGGTTTTTTGATGGAGTGACGTAACCATGTAACATTTTTAGAGTCCCGTGCCTCAGAAAGAAAAATAGAATCCTTATGCCCTTTACGTCTTTTTGTGCACGATTCTTTCAAACTCTTGTGACTGCAGTGATTTTTCTGGCTTTTTGATGCCAATATTACATAAGAAATGATTACGCTTTATTTAAGCAAGCTTCTTTTTTAAATAAAGCCAAATTCACTGAAAAATATATAGCAAAAATTATACTCTTCCCCTTTAATACGACAATAGCTGTTTATTTTATTTATGAAATGGCCGGGACTTTACGGAAAACAAAGGAGTGTTTTAAGTAAAAACAAAAGGAAGAAATCTGCATCACAGGACTTTTTAAACAGAACCGTATTCATAATATTATTTCTGCATCTTACCATTTCATTTGATGTTTTGTTTGTTTTTCACTATATTTTTTTATCTTTGGTTACTTTTTTTCCGTATGTAGTTAGTAGGCAATTCAACCCATTCTCGCCATGATTGCCGTTTTGACGTTTGTTGTGATTCCGATTATAAAAACATAATTATGTCTATTTAACACTTTTTGCTCGTGGTCTGGCTTATTATAAATGGGAAAGTTTGTATTGATATTTGTAATTAGTTAACGCAAAATCTACTGAAAAGATTTTCATGAAGTTTATAACTTATGATCCAGAATAAGATATTATTATGAAGGTGGATGGTATCACGAAAAACGCGAACAAATTCGCGGGCAGTGCGCTAGTTCTCTATATATCGATTCAAAAGATGTATTGTGGTAACATTCATTCTCCCACAATTTTTTTTTAATATCTTCTATCAATATAATATCATTTTACGTTTTGTTATTCCTGTAGATATACACATACCAACCGCTCTAAGTGGCTGAACTCAATTAATCAAGATTGATTCAATTCGGTGAACTATGATAACCTAATTTTAAGGTAAAGCCGTATTGTACTAGCCGGATGAGTTGACTGTAATCACGTAATGGGGTGGTTAATTATATCCTTGTTATTGTTACAGATCTGCCGCGGTTCGTAGGACCCGGATCAAATGTGACCGTCGCGGTGGGACGTGATGCCGCTATTACTTGTAGGGTGGATAACTTACAGACATTTAAGGTAAGGATCGTAATCAATTAATTATGTATATATTATCATTTTTATGACATTTCTGAATTTTAGAAACAAATACAACGTAATAGTTAATTAAAGCAATATCCAATAGTCAACTTAGGGTAGACGAAGGAACTGCTGATAAGAAGTGTAAAAACAACAAAACAATTTACATCTTTGGAAAGATTTGTGAAACCAAATTACCAATAAAACATGACACGTTAAGGACGACCGCGAACTGAGGAAAAATGTAAAGAAAGTGTTTAAGTAGGTAGTAAAGACTTTTTAAAGTTTTTATGTTTTTTCCTCAAAGTTATACTTGCATCTATTTTTTGGTTTTGTTGGTTAATATACAAATTATCTTTAAGGGACTTTAGAATTTTGCATGGATATTAATGATATAATGATTAATGATAATAATGATAATTATTATTTTGCTTATTTCCACAGTGTTATGTCATATGCCATCTTGCTGTGGGGCAAAGCAGCCAAATATAGAACAAATTTTCATTCTCCAAAAAAGGGCTGTTAGGGCTATCTATAAACTTAAGTCTCGGGAATCTTTGCGTGAAAAGTTCAAGGTAATAGGTATACTTACAGTAGCTTCCCAGTATATCTTCAATAATGTAGTTTTTATAAGGAAGAATATAAACGCGTATAAACAAAATTTTGATATTAATAATCGCCAAACAAAAAGAATGTATCAATTAGTTACGCCTTCGTTCCGCCTAAGTAAAGTGCAACGATCTTTCATAGGGCTTGGTGTACATTTCTATAATAAAATCCCAAAAATAATACGTGACTTGCCAATAGAATCTTTCAAAAAACGTGTAAAAACACAATTGTTAGGCAAGGGATATTATAGTGTAAACGAGTATTTAAATGACAAAGACGCATGGAAATGATTAGCTCTGCAACCAGTTCCACTCAGAATAGTAAACTTTTGTATGATAATATCTTTTTTGTAATATTTTTTTTAAAAGATGTGCTGAGGAGTTTCTTTAGGCTTTTCTTCTCCTCCATGACAAAGCACCTTCCGAAAAGCCAAAAAATGACGTGCATAAGTGTATCAATGATACCTATATGAATAAAATATTTTGACTTTGACTTTGACTTTGATACCAGTTTTCTACCATGATATGAGCTACGTTTAGAAAAGGTTGATTGTTTTATGTGTCGTTGACTGGCTTTCGCTGCACAAGTTTATCTGGGAATCGCTTCAAATTGAATCTAAATTGACTAAAAATTACATAAAATTCTAATTAAATAAATAAATAAACGCTACAAACTCGTACATACAAAGGCAAGAACACCGACGCCCAGACCAAGAACAGGAATTTTAACTTATCAATCAAATTTCGCCTCGCTGGTAATCGAACCCAGAACCCTTTGAATAGCGGTTTGGTATGGTAACCATTGCGCTACAAGGGTCACAAAATTTTGTCATAAGTTGTTGTGCTGCTAAAATTAACTAAACCACTGACTATGGGATAACTCAATAGACAACTTATGGGATAGACCCCTACTTTTATTGTGATTTTTTGCGTTCATTCATCCAAAATTTCTGATGACTGATAGAAACTGACACCTTGTTTTTCCATAATTGGTCCATTTTACCAATGTTGGCACAGTGACAGGTCAGACGAAGCTCAATTTCAAACATCCAATAAATCCCAGCAAACTGTAAACACCCAGACAGGATTTAACCTCGTTAAAGGATAATTTGAATAAAACCATGCCGGAGAAAAACTGGCGAAAATTGACGAAAAAAATGTCAGGAAACATCCCGGTCATTAATCATTGACACGACGGCGCCGTATTTCGGAGTCGTCATCGTTATAAGCCGGTTATTGTTCAGATTTTCATTTGTGTTTTGTATTCAGTTTTTTGGTGACAGTTAAAGGACGAAGCATTCGTACGTACATTATAATTTAAAAGTACTTCACTGTAGGTAATATTTTTTCCTTACAAATGATGCAGTTTACTTCATTGAATAACGATAGAAACTTTAAACATAGCAAGGCAATGATTGTAAATCTGGAAGTTAGATAAAATATGTGGCCTCAAATGTTGTTTGGAAGTTGTGAAATTAGTCGTCAGCAATAAGTAGCAAAAATAGTTATTCTTTGATCTAAACAAGAGATAAAACACTGTCTTAAGATATAACTTAGTTTACTAAGCGCTCAAGAAATGTTTGGAACTAACGGTCACTCATCCAACGACTGACCGCACACGCTGTTATTTTACTCGGTCGGTCACCAAGTCGCCGGGATATTACGGGCTATGGCAATTGCTAGCTATTTACATACAGTTAACTCCAAGTATGTTTTTAAAATTTGAAAAAGAGATTCAATTATATTTGGAATTCTAAACGCGTTACGAAAAGCGGATCATGTATTATAATATAAAGGTCCCATCACGTCACGCAGATTACGTACTCAACCCTTAGGGTTGTTACATTACGGAATGATATTACTTTAGAGATTCATGAGATTCTCGCACTAAATGTTGGATGATGACATTTCAAATCCAAATATAGTTTCTGGGAAATTATATTTGTCTCCTCTGAAAAGGAAAATAATTAAAGTCGTAGTGCTCAAAACTATAAAAGTATAATTCGTTCAGCACGTGATTTTTTCCCAGCATACGAGTTATAAAGGTCATTGTCATGATTGAAATCCTTTTGGGAAGTCAATTTTTTTTAGTTGCGTAGATATAAATAACATCTCTCTGCGTGTAGGTGTAAAAGCTGATGGAGCAAACATACATCCATTAAAAATATATCATAAGAAAGCACTGTGTGTGAATATATTGCTGAAGGAAATAAGCACACTCAGCTTTTTCATTTACATTATTACAGACAAATCAGATGGTACAATATAGAACAGCCTAGAATAGATTATGTCTTTAGTCACCGTCATGGAACTTAATCATGGTTAGTTTAAAATTCGCTTGATGCTTATTTTTCCCTCTTATATTTTTTTTGTTATTGCATTTCTATTTCATATCTTTATTACTTAATCTCCAATCTTTTATCAAATTCCAAGGTTTTTTTCATTTCTGCCAGTATAATAAAATATTAACTTTTGAAATGATTTCAATCAGAACGCGATTTTGTTATTTACGGCAATTCTCAAGCTCGACCAATGTAGCTGATTAATGAACGAATCATTTGTGTCGTTTTTTTCCAATTTTCTCCCGAACATGATTAATTCCGATTCTCTACTTATTGGACAAACGCACAGTCACTGGAACTAATTTTATACGATAGCGAATAGCTGTGTAATTTACCGTTGTAGCCCTACCTACGGGCCGTAAATAATTTAGTACCAATAGAACTGACTAAGATTATTTATCTTTATAAATGTGAATATGGAGGAGTACTTTTAATCAAAGTTCATTAATATTCAAATTTTATAATATATTAAATTAAAATTTTAAAAATCCCTAACATTTTTATTTACACCTAACATAGCTAAGAGCAACACTCGATTAAGTCACCTTTCAGAGAAAAAAAAACTTGATCGAAATCGGTTCATCCGTTTGGGAGTTACAATGCCACAAACAATACAGATCCACAGACACATAGACAAACAGATGCACAGACATGTAAAACTTATAACAACCCTCTTTATTCATTGGGAACTAAAAACTAAATTAAAGCTGTACCATGACTATTTATTACCTTCTTATTCTTTGCCGACCCGTGTGGTGTAATGGTTATTATGACGAACCGCGTGCCAAGGGTCCTGGGTTCGATTAGCAGTGAGGCGAAAATTTTAATAATGAGTTTGAATTTCTGTTCTAGGGCTGCGTGTGTGTGTTCTTGTCTTTTTGTAGCAATCTAAGTGTTGAAATATGTATGTATGGTTATTTATTACTTACACCAGGTGGCGTGGCTGCGAGTTGACACACAGACCATTCTAACGATAGCTGGTCACGTGATTACGAAGAACCATCGCATCAGCGTGCAGCACGGAGACGGGGCCTGGACCCTCGGCCTTCGGGACGTCAACCCAGCCGACGGTGGCAGATACATGTGCCAAGTGAATACTGAACCTATGATGAGTCAAACTCATCTGCTACTGGTTGTTGGTGAGTTATAATAATAATTACTTTAATTCAGAGCTCTTGGCTCCATAGTAGTGTTAGTTTACAAATAAACAAAAAAAAACATTGATAAAATTTTTGGAAGCAGAATAACCTTATTGTTTTTTGTTAAACTTATAATTTTTAAGAAGAAAATTATTGATATATTCTTGTTATATTCACTTATTCTTGTTTATAAACTCGAGACAAAATGTACGAAAATATGATATTTATTATAGAAAAACATTGATATTATTAAGAACAATTCATTAACTTCAAATTGTATGTCCATATTGTGTAATTAACTTCTTAAAACTTTGTTAGTTATGTTCTATGCCCTGTAAATTAATAGACATTGATTTATAAGTATAACACACATTTTACGGATGCATGTAAATACGCAAAAAGAGACATAAACACCACAAATGCATTGCAGACATGGCCACTACCAACTTGACTTTGGAAACATCGTATTTTCTGCAGAATTGACAAAGCTGGTTCATAAGCTAAAATGTTATTAATATTGTAACTAAAGCACTACGTTAATACCACCAGGTAGTGTGGAGCCATTGCATCCCATATATCTTTAATTAAACAAAAATAACACAATATTGTTGAAAAATGCGTTGATGCTCCTGAGGATAAAAACACGAGAGAGCGAGGCTTACTTATGGGTATAAGTAAGCCTCGCTCTCTCCCTTTTTATCGAAATAAATGCTGCTTGAAACTTCCTTTTTAAGAAAAATGGTAAATATAGAGCAGATTTAGATCTCATTTCCCGGTCTACAAGAACTAAAGAAAGTTTCCACTCCTCTTTAAACTTCTCAATCGACTTCCACAAAGCGCAACAACAAAATAAATATCGAAGGCAAACGCTACATCTGAGTAGTTCATATCGTATGCTGGTACATGATCTGCTGCCTTATGATCAGATTATACCTGCACTGCATTGGCTACTAGCCAGAAACTGGCCACGGTATTTATGTGGATTAAGTACGTGCCCGTATTTGTAAAAGCAAGCGCGGCGTTAAGGAACCATTTCAGTAACGTTTGCATCAACACATTAAAAGCAGCGCTTGCAATTATGCAATTGAAATTGAATCCAAGTGCAAGTTAGCATTAAAATCTCGTTTGGGAGCGTTAAGGAAACATAATCTTGGCACACTGGCGCGTTTGCTCTGGAATTTGTCCTAACGCCAGCAATATAACAATACTGTGCATAACATTCATCATGCATACGTGAAAAGTTTTGCGGATGTGAGAATAATATGGCAGTCTAAATGTTTAGTTTGATTTTCCATGAAAGGTTCAATTTTTTTGAAGTGAAACTTCTTTAGAATCGTTAGTGATTTGAAACTGGATGCAACGGCAGGTAAGATAATTATAACCGCTAATTTCGACTTTCAATTTGACTTGTCCGTAGCTCAATGGTCAGGACGTAGATACACAATACCTGATGCGCAGGTTCACGTCTCTCAGTATTTTTTTTTAGTTTTATTATTTTTTTAGTTTTATTTTTATACTGTTTTTAAATATTTTCAAAGAATTTATCAACGAAAAATAAGAATTTCATCCTTTCATTCTGTCGATCGACCGGCCAATTATACAGACAGTAAAAATGCTAAGTTGTATTCATAGATGGCGCGAGGAATAAGATAAAACATTCGTTTTATTGCTAGATAGAGTTTTAAAAAGTGCTAAGTTGTATTCATAGATGGCGCTTCGATTTATTGCTTTAAGATTCGATTTATTGCTTTTTCATCTCATTATCTCGAAATCAAAATTTTGGAAAGTTTCACTTCTACCACGTGTGAATTGCACACATTTTCTTTTTTGTGTACTGTAGCATTTTGCACGCCGTTATTTTGACCCAGTTGAATGAATTGTTGTGACGACTGAATTGCGTTGGAGTGGAAAAATCTTCACAGGGACGGATGGTATTTGACATATTTTTTAGATTAAGGCGCTCCCATACGCCAATGACCTTGCGTGTTTAGCTCCCGCTTCCCTGTGGCGGGACAAGATCTAAATCTATTCATTTTTTACTGATATTGATAAAACTACTAAAAAATAAACAAATCCGAAGAACATACTATAGCTGAGCGTCTGAAAGCTAAATAATTATATTCTCTAGTAGAAAGAAGGAAGTAACTATGAAATCGATTGTAAATTACGGAACCGATTTGGCGGACGAAAACACAGGCTCCCCGTCCGAAGGGCAGTCGCCGAATGGCGCCCGTCGCCCGCGCAGTCACCCGCTTAAATAATCCAACAAAAAAATCAAAATTATAACACTGCCTCCTTAAAAATCTTAAAAAAAGAAATTTATAGTAATAAGATCAAATATATTTTCAATATTTAAATGTAAATTCAATGTTGATAGTTGCATACATAAAGTAATGGGAAGGAAATTGAAACGAAAATACAGGCTATTTCACCAATTATATTGTTGTGTCTATTTCTACGAACAATAGGTAAAGTACGTGAAGGTAATAAGTACTAAAAAAGTCGTAATTATTGTATTTGTTTGTACGGCAGAATTCGATGCTTTCCTTAGGCGCCGGCCACACAGAAAAGACGCAAGACACGGACCCGTCGCAGTCGCGGCGCCCGTTTAATCTACTTTCATACAAAATGTATGCAGCCGTCGCGACGTAAAACATACAGAAAAGACGGGACGCCGACACGACGCTTTCTCGTCGGCGCCCTATTGGAAAACATACAGAAAGGACAGGACGCGGGCCTGCTTAGGCGCCAGCGGGGGAGCGGAAAGGACGCGGAGAGCAGGTCTCTTAAAACGTAGTGATTAAGTACTCTGTGGCCGGGAAAAGCCCAGAGTGCACCGACCGTCACGCCCGTTCCTTGTCTTTTCTATATGATTTAACGGCGCCCTGTCTGCGACGGGTCCGAGCCCTTCGTCTTACGTCTTTTCTGTGTGGCCCGCGCCTTAGATTTTTATATTTCTTACTTTTCTTATTTTTCTCTAGTCGGGGGAATTTAAAAACAGTTATTTCATCCATTTTCTTTTTTTTGTTTACATCCGGCGTGGGCTTTTTCAAATTTTTTATTTTGTTTTTTATACAGGTTTACTTCTCATTCGTTTTTCATATACAATATCACTGGTTTTTATGTTATAATAATCATAATTACAACGTCCATTTATGCGAGTAACATTGAATTTTGAGCCCGATTTGTATAAGGCCACTGGAGTAACACCACATATTCCCTATTAAAAGTTATGAGGTTCTCTTGATGAGGCATGTGGCAGTGATATTTGGATATGATCTGAGGGATATGAAGTTCAGATCAGTTTTTAGTACCGGACTCATGCAGTTGATGTTAAATTATATCCAGTTACATATCGCCGCGAAATTGCATTGTGAATGTTTCATTCGGTCTCATTATGTTTTACATGGTTAATCAAGTTATGATTAACCATTTAAATGGAATATTGTTTTTTTATTGACTGTTTGTCAAATCAAATAAACAATTTGGAATTATTAAAGAAACTCGATGCTCACGATACAGAATCTTTTTTCTAGTGTGAGCATAAGCTAGTGTAAGCATTTAGTTGGAAAAATATTCCTTCAGTTAATTCAAGCGTTATTTTAGTTATTTACCTCTGTCAGTATATAAGCCTTACTTTGAGGCCAGTATATTCAACAATATGTCTGTATTAAAAAATTAAAATGTAAACTCTGTTATGTAATGCTTAAAATACTAGTCGCACCTAGAAATTTTCACATTGTTTTTTTTACTAACAGTTGTGTAAACAACTGGTTTGTTTCTATTTTTCTATTTTCTAACTAATATTTTGAGTTGGTCCCTTGTTCGTCGAACACTCTTATGCCTAAAGTTGACGATAAACATTTTGAACCAGGGAAGAAGAAACTGCGATGGGTTCGGCACAAATTCGAAGCCCTTATCTAAAATATACTTGGCGAGCTATATTTTATAAGTTTACTTTATCAGCACCGAGCCAATATCCTGGGATTTATGACCATTCAGTTCAGCAGATGGCCTCACTGATTAATTTGTATTTTATTGACGGCGTTGAAGGTTTTTTGTTTATTTATTAAGAGTAACATTTTGATTTAAGGTAAATTATGATACATTGGACTATATATATGATAAAAAACTCTCCATTTAAAATACAGCAAACCGAGTTAATGATTTATTTTGCAATTTGAACACACATTTGAGTAGGTATACATTATCTATATTAAAGACAAAAAATGTTTGTATTATGTCCTTCATAGACTCTGAAACCATCCAACCGATATGCCTCAAAATAGTTTCATTTGAAAGGCATTGATCCGAAGGTGGCTTGAGATGCATTAAGTACATTCAGTTCTTTGATAAATTCGATTTTCCACTTTTCCCATACAACAATTTGAAGATAGTATCATGTAAAGATAGCGGCGCATAAACAGACTCAACACAAAAACACTGATCTGTCATTGTTATCAGATTTTTTTCAGCATAGTGGATATTTCTGGGTATCCACTAGTTATATTAAGATTTCATGACTATAATAATTAATTATAATTATGACAACTTACTTATACCAATCAAATAAATTATATAATTGGGTAGTACTGACGTCATGTTCTCGAAGCTGATTCCGCGTTTTTATTCCAGTCAGAGGTTCAAGTTTTAACTGAAAACTTACTCAGTAATAAAATATTTATGCCCGACTTTGAATGAGTTAATATTATTTTTATAGCTGTTGTTACACTTTTGCTATGAAGGCTGGTATTGTGACTTGGTTGTAATTTCTTGGAAAGAACGTATACTGGATGATATTTTGAAGCATTGCCCACTAAAGTTCTGTCACGAAAATTTCAAGTAAAATTCCACATAACTACGATGCTCCAACAAGAAATCAGACTCGCAATCCTATGTTTCCTTCTATACATTAAGCGTATTGTGTTGTTTATTATAATCAACGTGTCTTTTCACAGTTCCACCAAACATCGACGACGATGTTAGCAGTAGTGAGGTACTGGTTAAAGAAGGAGAAAATGCTGCTCTCAGATGTGTGGCATCCGGCACGCCTCCGCCGAAAGTAACCTGGCGTCGAGAAGACTCCAGGCATTTCAAGATTGACAATCAAACCCTAGGTAAGCAAGAAAAACATGTTTCCAAAGATTGTTTTGTGCCTAGTGTGGTGCTCAAAGGTCAATTATACACTCATTTTACTCTGTAATAAATGTGGGGTAGGTATAAGCAAAGCACACGTCTGCATAATTATGCTTACAGCTAGTTGCAGACTGATGGCTGAGGCATAGATATTACACATGATGGTACCTCTGTATCTATTACTAGGTACTGAATAAGGGATTACGAATTCGATTCCTACCTGCGCCTAGTTACTGCCGAGATGGTTCTAGTGGGTTATTTTTCCACGATAACCTGAAACTTATCGAGTGAGAATTTCCCTTCCGAAATAAAAAAGTGAACAGGAAAGCTTTCTTACTTTTGATAATAAAATTACTCCTTAAAAGAACTTAAAAAATAATATACTTCAAAAAGGACTTGGAATTTATAATCATCGAATCCAGAGACATTGATTTTCCACTATTTTATCATGGAGTTTATAGTATGAGTAGTATCGTATCGTTAGTTTCAATGTTAATTAGAAATGATTACAGCTCGAAGTGTAATCAATCACATCCACCAGAAGGATTAGTGAAACCATCAGGAAATAGATAATTATCGATAATAGAGATATACAATATGACATGGCTATTAGATGAAATTTAATCAGGACAGATTTTGATACAAAATTTTTAATACGTTTTAGGTAATGTTGTACGTAAATAATAGAATGTGGTTCTTATAGTCTTATTTAATCTCAGAACATTTTTTGAGGTTTCGCAGTATACGAAATTATCTGTTGATACTCGTAGGTTTATTTGGCTTTGAGTTTTTAAACCGCTAGGATAATAAAAAAACATAAATATAAAATTTCAACTACTAGGTTTGCTGGAAGAAATTTCATTTTAAAATAAGCTGTGCCTATGTACTATTGATTTAAATAACGTTTTAATTTAAGTTTATTCATGAACATAAAATTTTTAAATAAAATAAATATACATAATTTTTAATAAAAAAAATTTGTTGTTAGAAATACAAAGGAAATGTATTTATTATTTGTTAGATTGTAAGTTTTGATACCAGCATGTAAATAAATGTTTAAGTATTCTTAGAACATAATTTCTCAAGATAATTATTCATTAATGTATCTGAATCTTAAATGTATGACAAGGAAAGTCATTACTTGGCTTTGCTTCCATTTTGGGAGTTATTCATAATGAAAGGTTTGGCGCTTTGGGGCTATTTATTAAGCAATGGCTAAATATTTTATGAGTGAGGAGGGTGTATTTATCTTGCTTTATATAAGAAACAAAATTTAAAATGCTAGCCTTTAGTGTGAAAGGTTTTTAGTTTGATAAATGGGTTTATATTTATACATACTCTTATACTCGTAGGATAATTTGATATCAAACGGCCGAATGATTTTGAAAAGATACGGTTACGGCAATGAATACAAATACACGGAAAAAATTCAATAAAATCTACTTACATATTTTTTTCAAAGGGTGTTTATTGTTTTAATAAACGTATTTCAGATCATTACAGTTTTATTATATATGAAACAATCGTAGTTCGCAACTGTCGTCAAAACTAATAGGATAGCTACAATAATAATACTAAGCATATCCTCTTAGATACGATAACCATTCCCTCAATAACTACGAGTATTATCTGCACGACATCGTAAAACTATTATACTTATAGTTACATAGTTATCTAAGAATACGTTTTAGTAATCCATAGCTTACCTATATTCAATGAACTTGGTATGAACTTTTTACGAGATTTAATTTAACTTGCTTTGTTTGTTATTTGTAGTTTAAATGGCCCAAATAGTATAAGTTGAATTAGTATTACTTCCAAAGAGTAGACCTTTGGAGTTCATTTTACAAATTTTTCTATTAAACAAGTAGTTCCGATAACAACCCATTTTTAACGCATTGACAAGCGCACTATCCTACGAAGTAGGGAAGTAGATTAGTAGTATAGATCGTTATTAAGTTAGTATTAGTCTACTTTGCAACAATCCGCGATTAACATGTATGATGGTATATACTTTAAGTCATGCGTAGCACCTCCCTCTTTCCTACAACGTAAACATACACAACAATAATTAAAAGTATATACCATAAATAATTAATATGTATAATTATTGTAGTACATGTTTCCATTGTAGGAAGGAGGGAGGTGCCGCGCATATCTTAAAGTACGAGTACCATGATACATATTAACCGCGGATTGTTGCAAAGTAGACTAATACCACAGCTAATACTAACTTAATAACAATGGTTTTCCGCAAAGTAATGCCTGATGCTTGGTTAGTGACTTATGAGTCTCGCGCATAAACTCCTGACCGGATTTTCATAAAAGCGCACAGTTAGACTATGATCTGGAATAAGATATTGGGTACTTATTATCTAGGAAAATGCAAGCAAAGCAGAGCGCTAATAAATAGTATCATAAATACGCACTGTAGTTTCTAGGTGCCCCCACTACATAATGGTGTCCATACACGATCAGGTGTACCTGTCAAGTTTGCAGTTTGACTTGATGCGGCATCTAGTGTGCATGAGATAGCTAGATGGCCAGATAGCCATACCGTGGCCATACACTGTCAAGTTTACTAGTCTCAGTTCACATTATGCCTCCACTGCATAATGTGAACTGAGTAACGTAATTTAACGGGAACCAAATTCTGATACCGGCTCTGAATATTTGTGTATTATCAAGCCTGGCGCACTCCGCATTTTAGCTATGATATTACAAGTACATGCCGCGTACGACATGTCTGGCTAATTCAGAAAATTCATAATGGCTGTCATACGTTCGTAATCTATGACGAACTAATTCGTAATCTATGTTTGTAATCTATGAAGTGTAATAGTGACAATATGTGTATTTAATATACACATATTAAATTTGACATATTGTTACTAAACTTTCAGATTAATTTTATTCTTTCAAAAAAGACAACCCTGACAGTGTCAGAGAGGATAAGTGATAGTATTAGAAAGGAAGGCAACTCATTACACCTGCGACCTAAATTACACTTTATTGCGTTGGAGCTAGAGTTGCTATTTATTTAAATGATTTTGCGGAGTTCACCTTCTGTACTTATTATAAGTACTATTAATTCTTCTGTGGAATTGTATATGTTGAGTGGGACAGTAATGCTTCATTTTACTACACTACTACTACACATTTTGACTATTTTTTTGC